>BGNK01004279.1:0-56940 GCA_003297005.1 Symbiodinium sp. clade A Y106
ATTTTGGCGGCCAGAGTCCAGTCCGGTTGCAGGCTGCAGGTTTCGCGAAACGCATGTTAGGATTTTGCCATCCTATATGGAAGCTGGGTGCACCGTTTCAGGAACTGCGAATTGTGCGGGACTATCGGTCCCAAACTTCATGCTGCGGCAGGAAGAAAGTTCGTCGTACTCATGCATGTTGCTCTTGAACACCTTGCAGACCCCTTTCCCCCTTAGACTCCTCCACCCAGTCCTCCGNTTTTATTCCCGTGGATGAATTCCTCCGCTAGCCAGGCCACGTAAAATGCACTTCCTGGTACTCCGCGTCCTCCGCATGATGGTATAACCAAGTGCGACGAAACTTTATTCCTGCCGATGTAGGGCTTAGGGAGTCATTAAGAGTTTACGGTTCAGGGTTCAGAGTCTGGAGTCTTCGAGTTTGGAGTCTTCATTGTGGTTGCTTCTTTTTTGGTCAACCAGGGTTTATATCGTGGGATCCTAACCAGACCATGAAAACTTGGTTAGCCAAAAATGGAGACTTTAGGTAAGCCCTAAACTTCCCTAAACCTTTTGATTTTATTTGCATCTATTTAGGGTGTAGGGGATGCAGTTTGGGTTCTTTAGGAGTTTGAGGCTTAGGGTTTAGGTGCTTAGGTTGTAACTTTAGGGGTGGGTGGCCCTGAAGCTCCACACGGCCCAAGGCTGGTATAAATTGAATCCAATGCCCTAGCCTGTGCCAAAGCTCACAGTCATATTGAGCTTACCCGGTTACCCCTTTGCTCAATATATAGTCCGTATTATGCTTATATAAACCCAAAAACCCTTCTTCTAAGTTAAGGCCCCTATACTATTGGTGGATCCAACAGGCTTTGAGTGATAAACCAGCTGAGCCCTCAACTCTTCGTACTACCCAAATGGCCTCCAACCAGGAAGGCTCCAGTTGTCTAAATACCCAGACCCCCGGCCGAAACCCAAAGCCCCTACAGCATAGTCCGTACATGGCGAGGTTATCATCCCTCAACCCTAATTATAACCCTACAACCCCAAACCCCATAATCCCTACAACCCGATATCCGAGAAGTGCCCTTAGCCCTAAACTCTAAAGCCTAAACCCTAAACCCCCAACCCTAAACCCCAAACCCTAAACCCCCTAGACCCTACACCCCAAACCCTCAGTTCGAAGGCATGGCGGGCTGGACTCAGTTGGGCGACAGCGGCCTCGCAGCCTTGGCACAGAGCTTCCCTCCGACTCTGCCCCTTGGCCCATACCTGGACCTACTAAACCCTGCTCAGTTACCCTAAACCCTAAACCCTATAGCCTATAGATCCCTAAACCTACTAAACCATGTGTTTTGGAGGTTCTCATTATAAACCCTAATATGGGATTTATAGAGACCCTAAAAGACAAGTCAGTTGTGGTAGGTTAAGGTAGAGCACTTGAAGGGTTTCGTAGGACTTAAAAGGGCTTAATTCATTATTAGTTTAATTATAGGCTTAAGGGTTTTAGAGGGTTTATAGGGTTTAAGGGTGTACGAAGGTCTCATAGGGCTTGAGGGTTTAGGGTTGCAGGGTTCTGTGTGGCTCGGGGGTTTAAGGGTGTCTAAGGGTTTTTTGGATTAACAAGACTAGCAGGGCTTTGAGGGTTTGAAGGTTTTAAGGCTGAAGGTTTGAAGGATTGTTTGCGGGGTTTCCAAGGGCTTATCTAAGTGGTGGCTTTAAGGGTTTTAGTGCTTCTAGTATAGGGCTATGTACTGGGTTTGCAGGGGCTTATTTTTGGCGGCTTTCGGGGCTTTACAGGGTTGCTAGGGTTTCGGGGTTTACAGGGCTTTAGGGCACATGTGCTTGAAAGGGTTAGTTTGGGTGAGTCTTGAGGGCAGGTTTTCGAGATTGGAATTGCTTTCAGAGTTAGATTTGGGTTTATTGGCTTAGTCAGGGCCTCGGTAAGTCATGAAGAGTTTAAGGTTTATTTAGAGGATGGTTAGAGGTTCCTATGGGTTTCTCTGGCGTTGAAGGGTTGATACGAGTTTCTGAAGAGGGTTTGCAGGTTTGGGCCGGCGAGTTTTGGAGGGCTTCAAGGTTGACTCAGAGGGTACTCAGCGATTACGCAGCAGAACATCTATGCCCTATGCTAAAGCAGAAAAGCCCTAAGCTCAAACCCTGCACCCGAAACCCCTACACCCTAAATCCTATAAGCCTGAACCGTTGGGGCTAGGGTATACCTAGGAGGAGGCGCCACCCCTCACGACAGCAGCAAGGGTCAGGGTGTACCAATAGAACGGCACTTAGGAAAACTCACAGACACCCGTCCCAAAACAGAACGAAAAGATAACCCATATACTATGTTCAACGTCCCCCTCACGTCACACACGTCGGCCCAAGAACATGTAGGGTGTTAGGTTCAGGGTTGAGTGTCCCGGCGGAACGGATTAGGTGGGAGTTTCAGAAAATCAGAACCCCTATGCAGACCGCACATAGAAAAGCACCCCAAAAAGGGACCCCCAATTCAAGAAGCTTCCAGGTAGTTCCCACACCGCGCAGCTTAGGCAGAAGCTGACGCTGAATTGCTTCATCCACGCGAAGAAGACGGTCATAGGAGCAGAGCTTGTTGAGTTTGAGGCCACACCTTTGTTTCAAACGCCGCTTTCCATGAGATCCAACCCGTCACCGCATTCTGAGCCCCGTATCACTTCATCTGAGCTCGGTAATCCTAAGGCCGTAAACCCCTTGCAAAACCGCTCCAGCTTCAATCCCGAAAGCTTTACATTGTTCCTTGCCTCATTCTGTTCTGTCCTGCTAGTCAGCCTGGTCTAGCCTTCGCTATCCTATCATGTATGAATCAGATGTCATTTGTCAGTACGCAAGGGTTTATTAGGGTTTTTAGAGTTTCGGGCTGAGGGATTGTAAATGCAGAAGCAAACAACATGCGTGAGAGGAGCGCTTCGGCAACAACTGTCGGGTGCTTAGCAGGGAATATCCCCAATAATAGTCTCCATAATCCATTCCCCCATTCCCTACTTTACTAAGCACCAGACAGCCTACAGTGAAAGCGCTGTATAGGAACCCACTGTTTAAGAACCTTAGCCCCTACCCAGGCGGAATTCACAAGACTCAAGTTGCTTCAACACTAAGAACCTTAGGGTACCCTACTTTTTCGGGTCAGGTTCTTAATTTTTTGGGTTCGTTCCCTCACCAAGGAAGTTTAGAAGCGAAAACTAAATTTCCTAACCCTTCCACATCAACAAACCCAAACAGTGGAAATTTGGAATTGAAAACTCAATTTTCCAGACCAGCCTCCTCCCCGCCCTGTGGTCCCTCGCCCAAGGCTCCGATCCACACCCCCGGCACCAGGAAATTTAAAATCCAAAAGTAAATTTCCTGGAGGCTCTCACCCTCCCCTCTCCCTTTTTCTGAGGCGCCTGGCCATGCCCTCCGCCCCGAGTCCTTTTCGAAAAGCTGTGGAAATTTAGAATTGAAAACTAAATTTTCCAGACCCCCATGGCCCACCGCCCCCCCCGCAAGGAAATTTAGAATCCGAAAGTAAATTTCCTGAAAGCCCTCAGTCAAGGTGTCAATCGCGCTCCTGATAAGAACGTGGTTAAGAACCTGAGCCTACCCTAGCTGCTCGACCGGCAAAATCAAATGTAATGGAAATGAAGAACCTTAGGGTAGGCTACTCTCGCAGAACGGGGTTCTTATACAGGGTTTTCACTGTACTAAGAAGCTTAAACCCCTACAGTATAACCCTCATAGTAACCCTTAAAGGAACCCTTAAAGGAACCCCACCCTATTCCCTACTAAGAACCAGGGAGATAAAGGCCGAGGCATTGCTCTGAACTCCGAACCCTCGTCCGCCCGAAGCCCGGTGCGCAGAATTTCCACAAGCCCAGACCCATACCCTGTTCGACGTGAATTAAGCCACCAAAATCCAAAACAATCCTTGCAAAATCCTGCAGTTCCTATTCGCGAAACGACAAGCCCTAGAACCCTAAACCCTGAACCCTCCGAAAGCCACCAAGCCCTCCGAGAACGCGGAGCGGAGGAGATGCCGGCTTAGCTGCTCTCGGAGCGAAATTAGGCCGCCTTTCTTTGCTTCTCAGCTTTTAGGGTTTTAGGGTTTAGGGATTAGGGCTTGAGCTTTAAGGGCTAAGGGATGAGGGTTTGCAGTTTAGAGAAGTTTAGAGCAGTGCCCTTTCGCCCCTTTTGTGGCATTTCGGGAGCACGGCTGAGTACTAGGATCTAGGGTCAAGGGCTTACGTAATACTACAGAATGCTACGATTTGGGCGGGGTTCATGGTCTCCCCTGAGGCATTGATCATTGAAACGACAACTAGGAGACAAACCGCTACCCTATTGTAAGGGGGTGATTGAGGAAACCAGAGAAACACCCTCTTGCCAGCCCTACCCCCGCCGCGCAACAGAAACAGTATGACATCTCAGAAATTCCTAAAGAACCCTAGGAATCCTCACAAGCACAGGAAAGAAACCCTACAGAACCTAAAATCCTAGAAAACCTTACAGCCCCGTATGAAAGCACTCTCTCTAGCCGGAACATGCTTAGCAAAACCGACATTGAATCTCAACCCTCCCTACCTTAACCCCCCAAAACCTACCTTTTTTGGGGCTCCTTTTAATTATACTGTTATTTCTTTGATTTCCTTATATAAGTGCGTAAACACGTAAGATATTCAGGGTTGAGGTAAACCCTAAATCGAGGTTGGATCTCAACTTCAAGACCAACACTCAGATCGGTGCCTTGGGAGTGCTGGAGGGCTTTGGGGTTCCGTCCAGGGCCCTTCAAGAGCTGCGTTGGCCTTCATATAGGATTCACGAGGGGATCTATGATGAGAGTTCTTTTGGTGGGTTAGGGTTTGCTCTAAGGGGTCACTGCTACTTCTCTTTGTGAATTTAGGCCTACAGTTTCAAGGGCTCTTTCACCCGATTGCCAGTCACGGCCTTGGGTACTTTCCACACAGCTCCCTACCGACGCTTGGATATTCCTAAAGCCTTAACCTTTAAACCCTAGCCCTAAACCCTATTC
This sequence comes from Symbiodinium sp. clade A Y106, assembly GCA_003297005.1. Taxonomy (NCBI): domain Eukaryota; class Dinophyceae; order Suessiales; family Symbiodiniaceae; genus Symbiodinium; species Symbiodinium sp. clade A. The sequence continues at coordinate 5,018 of BGNK01004279.1, forward strand.
CACCCTAAACCCTAAACCCAATCCCTAAACACTATTAGGTCCAAAACCCTCAACCCTAAACCCCTAAACCCTATTACACCCTAAACCTTAAACCCTAAAGGCCTACAGCTCCTAAGTTCCTTCAACCCAATCGGCCAACGCCCGAATTTCCTAAACTCCATACAGGCAGACACTGCTAGCGAACATGACAAGAACCAAAACAAATCCTAAAGACCTGAACCTTTAACCCGTAGACCCTAACCCCCAAAACAGCCAAACCCCCAGACCCCGATTGCCTGAACCCCAAACCCTTAACCCCTGGATCGCCTGAACCCTTGAACCCTAGCTTCCCAGGAGACCCCGTAGTACCCTTAGAGGGAACCGAATTATAGAACCCTATAGTACCATTAAAGAACCCGAATAAAGAACCCTAGTATAGAACCCTTAGTACCCTTAAAGAGCCCGTCTTTATAGAACCTGACTATAGAACTCTATAGTACCCTAAAAGGGAACCCAAAAGCCCGTCCTAGGAGACCCTGGTCTGTCAGCCCTTGGCGCATCACTTCCAAAGACGTTGGAGTCGCTACGTCCCGGGGCCCGGAGGGAGTTCACGCTAAGGGCTTAGGGTTTAGGGTTCTAGGGTTTAGGGCTTACTATCACGATAACTATTACTATTACTACTACTAGGGTTTAGGGGTTAGGGTTTAGGGTTGAGGGTTTAGGACGCCCTGGGGTGCAGGGGACAGACTTAAAGGTTCCTTTAAAGGGCTCCTTTAAAGGTTTCTATAAGGGTTTCTATAAGGGACAGACGTAAAGGTTCCTTTAAAGGGCTCCTTTAAAAGTTTCTATAAGGGTTTCTATAAGGGTTCTAATTACAGCGCTTAGAGGCCCAGGGGACTTGGTGTGTCGGCCGGTTATAAGTAGAGAGTTAGAGGTAATTACCCTCAATGGAGCTACCCCAAGTATAACCCTACTTATAGCCGGCTTAGTAAGTTTAGTAAGTTTTCTAGGCCTCTGAGTAAGAGTTCGGGTCTAAGGGGTGTGGGGTTTAGGGTTCAGAGATCCAGGATTTAAAATCAGGGTTTGGGGGTTTAGGGTTTCAGGGTTTAGGGGGGTTCTGTAAGAGTTCGGGTCCAAGGGGTGTGGGGTTTAGTGTCGGTAGGGTCCGGGGTCTCTAAGGATTGGGGCCTAGGATAACTACAGAGCTTCAGACAAGGCTTGGGTTCGGGCTTCTGGTCTGTAGGGTGTGGGGTTTAGGATTCGGGCTTGGGATTAAGGTTTAGTCAGGCGCGACCATCTATCCTAGGCGTACAAGGTTTATATTTCATTCCAGCAGTCTGCAGCATTTAGAGTTCACGGCATGAAGGTTACGACTTTGGGATAAGAAGGTCTAGTGCTTAGTGGAAAGCCCCTAATCCCTGTAGTCGTACTTCCATCACGCTAAACTAAACCCTACGGTAAACCCTTGTCGATCGCTCACAGATCTTGAAGGGAGCCAGCCCAACAAGAACCCTGAAAAACACCTAAGCCCTTGAAAGGAAGCCCGACAGGAACCCTGAAAGGAAGCCTGAACCCAACGCCTTATGCCTGTAAAGGAAACCTAAACCCTAAACCTTATAAGCCCTATATAAACACCCCAAACCCTAAACCTCAACCCCCCCACCCCCAAACATGAGCCTTGAACCCCACACACTAAACCTTCGAAACCCTAAACCCTATACTTAAACCGTAAACGCCCAAAACCATGAGACCCCGAAACTGGTTATTGTTAAGGAATGTAATTTAATTTACCAATATAATTGACTACAGATCCCTATCATGGTAACCTAAATCAAATTCCTTAACAAGAGCCCGGAAAAGCTCAAAGCCAAGGCCTTGTCCTAGACAGCTGCAGCGGCTGCAAGGACGCCGGTCTCGCAGCACTAAGTGGCGGTCTGCCTTCAGGTCCCCGGGTTTAGGGTTTTGGGAGGGTTCCTTTAAGGGTGTCCAGGGTTTCCTTTAAGGGTACCCGGGCCTCAGTGCTAAAGGCGAGTTGAAGGGAGTTCAGGGTTGGGGGCCTACGATGGGTTTGGGGGTTTTGGGGGTGATGGTTTTAGGGTTTGGGGTCTGCCTCCAGGTACCTGGGCAGCAGGTCTGAAGGGTCTTAGCCTGAAGGGTTCTCCAAGAAGGCTTACTGTAAGGGTTCCAGGGTTAAGTGCAGGAGTCGAGGCCTTGTGTCTGGCAGTCTAGCAACTAGGGTTCAGGCATTTGGGGTCGAGCGTTGAGACGCAGAGCTGTGATTGAGGGCTTGCCTGAACGGCGCTTGGGTGTTTGCTTTTCGGTCCTTTGGGGTCATGGGTTCTCCTATAGGGATCCACCCCCAACGTATACTTCGACTTGTTGCTAGTTTCTTGACGATAGAGGGGGGTCAGGGTTTGCTTGTAAATTCAATCATCTTAGCAAGTACCTGCAGTCTCCAGTGTACTTCCACTTTTTAGGGAATCCTCAGGACCCTAAAAATGAAATCGGTTAAACCGAAAAAGGAACTACAATGGAGACTATAGGTAGTTTATGGGTAGATCGTCTATAGATCCTAGGTTTTGCTCCTGTGATTCAGCAAACAGGAAACAGCTAAAATAGGGTTTAGGGATTTAGGCAGGCTAACTTTTTTGGCGCCCTGGAATGTGACGGAGCTTGTCCATCAGCAGGTTGCTTGGGCTTGGAGATTTTAGTTTTATGACGACCCTGGCAGCCCCAAGCCCTAAAGCCTAACCCCCCAAAACCCGAGCGCCTGAACCCCTAAAGCCTAAACCCTGAACCCCTAAAGCCCAAGCGTTCTTCTTGTTGAAACTACGATGACGCTCGAAGGGGCTAAGGTTTAGGGTTTGGGGGTTTAGGGGTTCGGGTTCGGGTTCGGAGGTGATCTATGAAGGGCGTTTCAGGTTCACTGTTGGCCACATGGAGTGTAGAGCGCTGATTGCAGCCTTCCTGGCAGGCTTGAAAAAGCTGCAGCTTTTCTTCAACGAGCGCCACCGTCGCACATGTTCTGTTTTCGGAGCTTTTAGCTGAGGGTTTGGAGTTTCGACCGAAATCCGGAGTTCTTACTCTTGGAACATAGGCCTGAGAGTGATTAATTTATGACTATCCCCTTTCCGTACCTGTATAATCATACTACAGTCAATAGTTTTCACTTCATATTTAGAAACCCTCCCTCCATCCCCCGCGGTACTAAACCCTAAACGCCCTAAACCCCTAAACCCTAAAAGGATGCAGGCCCCCTCCCTCCGTAATTACGCACATGTTGGGCTTGTAGCAGCTGCTGCTGGCGGATGCCCCTCAAGATTCTTGCTGTGGTCTGGGTGTCAAACAGATTCTACCCGAAACCCTAAAACCCTAAACCCCAAACCTCTAAACCCTAAACCCCTAAACCCTAAACCCGTAAACTTTTTAACCCTAAACCCGAAGCCCTAAACCCTAAGCCCATGTCCGTGGTCTTTTACGGCCAAGATGCCATCCCAACATTCCTGTAGGCACCTCTATGGGGGACCTGAGATTCCGGAACGATTCATCATGGCATACGGTCGAGCTCTGTATTAAGAAATCTTATTAAACAAGAAATCAGACTCTGATTGCCCCAACAATAAATTATGTGAGAATCTGGGTGCCCCTAACAAGAATTTATTTAAATTTGAGACCCTGAAAGCCCTCCAATCAGTGCAAGGAAGGGCACGGCAGGGCAGGGGCACAGCAGAGTTCCAAAACCACCAAAAAACGCTTTTTCAAGGCCTGGGAAGCTCAAAATGCTGGTTTTGGAACTGCTCAAAGCCAGGGCATGGCAGGGCAGCTAGGGCAGAGCAGGCAGGGCAGGGGCACAGCAGAGTTCCAAAACCACCAAAACAACGCTTTTTCAAGGCCTGGGAAGCTCAAAATGCTGGTTTTGGAACTGCTCAAAGCCAGGGCATGGCGGAGCAGGCAGGGCAGGGGCACAGCAGAGTTCCAAAACCACCAAAAAAACGCGTTTCAAGGCCTGGGAAGCTCAAAATGCTGGTTTTGGAACTGCTCAAAACTTGATGGGATTTACTTACGGGTGATGGTGAGGAGTGCATTTAAGAAATGTACACCGGACTCTGTTCTGATAAGAAACTTCCCAGACCCTGAAACTGCAACGTAGTTTTCTTAACATAGAGTTCGCCCGTACCCTCAAAGTCCATATACGTACCCATTTTGAACATGAACGCCCCTGTACTACACCCTCAAACACCGAAACTTTACAGCCGAATGTAGCGGCCGGACTAACTAGCAATATTATTCCCTCAGGGCTCCTTCTCAAAACTTCTCAAAAACCCTGTTCTAGTTCTTAAGACCACCTAACGCTAAACTCCTAAACCGTAATACGAGCCTGATTCTAATTCTTAAGGCCCTTATTTTCATGATTTCTGCTCCTGAGCCTGCACCGAGCTTTGAGGTGTCCCGTGGGCGATGCAGGCGTCTCGGCTCTGGCACAGGCCACTTCGACGCGAACCCCGAACATTCGAGGGGTTACCCACAGGGGCCATATAAACTACATTGTGAAAATTGGGTCCCACAATTATGGTTTTGAGGACGTAGTAATTCCATAATTTATGGTAGTATATATATGGACCCTAAACCTTTAAACCCAAGGATCCGTGCATCTCACCCGGATCGTCCGCAGTGACTTGCATAAGCCCCTAAACCCCAACCCCACAAACCCACAAACCCCACAGCCCGTTTATACAGAGGTGTTAGGACTCAGGGTTTGATAATACCTGCTCTCCAGTGTATGGGTAGTTCTCTAAATTAGGGTCCCAATTTTAGCATGGTTTTTTGGATCCCACAAACCCGAATTCCTAGAGCATAAACTCTCAACCCTTAAACCCTATCAAAAGGATACCCTGTACATGAGGCTCGGTCTAGCAGTTAGGTTCCTGCTTTAGGGAACATGGGAGCTATCTCGAGACTTCAATGTTGCCAGTCCTGAAGGTAGCCAGGGTTTGGAGGACTGAGGGCTTAATTCTAGGGCCTTCCCTTTCGGATTTAAGTTTCTAATTTTTGTTTATCAGAAACATGTACCTGCAAGCCCATGTAGGGGATGATATCGGAGCTTCTTCACAGGGAACACTACAGGAACCCGTGTAGATTCCAAGCAGGAAAAGCTTTGCGGCCTTATAGTGGAACCATTGTTATTGTAGGGGCCTTAACAATTACCTATACTATCTAGGGGTTCCTAATTATAGTATAGTGATAGTATGATATACCCCAAAACCCTATTCTAATTATTCAGGCCCCGATGTTAATCCTTCTTTCAGGGATCCCTTTCGGGATCTCCTGAAGGATCCCTTTTAAGAAGCCCTTAGAGGGAGCTCCCTTCCAGGAGCCTTTAAAGGAGCTCCCTTGAAGGAGCGTTTAAAGGAGCCCTTCAAGTAGCCTTTCAAGGAGCTCCCTTGAAGCTTTCAAAAGAGCCCTTAGGAAAACGTTTGATCTGGCAGTGCCAGGCACTTCCCACTGACCTGCAGCATTTGGAGACTCGGCTCTGCTTGGGAACTGCAGGTTTTAGGGGGCGAGCTTCAGGGTTTAGCGTGCAGGGATTCGGGTTTAGGGTTTAAGGCTTAAGGCTAAAGCTTCAAGGGCTAAGGGTTAGGGTGAAGGATGGTAAAAGGTTTCGGTTGAGGGTTTAGGGTTTAAGGTTCAGTATTTACGGCTCGATTTTCGGTTGAGGGACTAGGCTTTAGGTTTAGGTTTAGGGTTTAGGCAAACCCCCGTCCTTTCTTGCTATAACGTACCAGTAGAATCTAGTAGTTACCTTGCTTGTATAAGCTTGCTTGCGAAGCCCCTTGATCCTTTCCGGTTAAGGGTCCAAAAGACCCAATAATTAGGTACTTTGGTTTAGGATGGTAGTTAAGTAGCTCAATATTTAAGAGAGTGTATGATTATTAGGTACTTGAACCCTCCCTTGATCCTTTCAATACGGCTGATGGACAAAATCCTGCATTACCTTAAGGACCCTCAACTATGGGAATTATGGTATATTCCTTATTATGGGTCATGCAGGAGTTTGTCCATCAACCGTTAGGTTTCGGATAGTAGTTATGTAGGTTACTATTTTGGAGAGTATATGATAATTAGGTACTTGGACCCTTAGGGTTAGGTTTAGAGGACAGGTTCGGGGTTTACCCAGACCGGAACCTCCAAGCACCCGAAATGTGCGGAGGGTGGGCACGCGGGGCGTGCGTGCCCAATACGTGCCCTTGGCCATTGACGTGTCTACCCATAGGCCCCAAAGTAGTTCCTTTTTGGGGTTCGTATTTAGAATTCTATAAGGGAATCCCAAAAAGGAACTACTTTGGGGCCTATGGGTAGAGGCAAAGTCTTGACAAGTTTGGTCCAAAGTCCCACAGTGGGCGACATGGCAAAGATGTGCTGAGTCTCAGGTATATCCCAGAAGGCGTCTCTGCCCTCGAGTGACAAACTCTCTCGACCCCCGGCGGCATTGCTTGTTGGACTTTGGGGGAATGTCCTTATGGGTGGTTGTCAAAATTAGGGTCCCTTTTTGGGTCCTTAATATAAGACGGCACCTATTATTTAGGGTACCCAAAAAGGGACCCTAATTTTGACAACCGCCCATGTCCTTATGAAGCCAGTGTGGCTTCGGAAGCCAAAGGCCAGTGCTCAGAATCAGCTTGGTCGTTGGCGGCGTCACTGTGCCGCTCTGCACGCGGCTTGGGCATTTCACATGTCCTGGAAAACCTAGAGACTCCAAAGCCCTTTAATTAATGAAGGAATATCCCTTAACTTATAGTAGGATCACTAATATGATTTAAGGAATATTCCTTAATTAGGGGATATTGGAGGCTCGGGGAAACCTGTGCCTCGCTTGCACACGAGATGACTCGAGCGAAGGCCGTTGTGAAGCCTGAAGCCATGAAGCAGCAGTGACCCCCAAGGCTCCATGTAGCCATATGGGAGTTTCCGAAAATGGGGGGTCACCTTAGTTTGGGGTCCTTATAATACGGATCCTACTAGGGTACTATATTGGGATCCCCTATTTTGGGAAACTCCCATATAGTCTACACTTCGGCCTCAATGTGCCTATATAGGAACCCCTTTAAGGCCTAAGTATATACTCTATGGGTGGAGCCTTAGGGGCGGGGAAGACTGGCCGGGCATTAGGGTTTAGGGTTTAGGTTGAGTTTAGGGGTTTAGGGTTTAGGGTTTAGGTTGAAACCAACTACTATCACCACGCTGGAGTTGGTTTATTGATAACGGGCACGCAGACATAGACATTCTAAGCCCTCAATCCTATACCCCTAGGCCTACACCCTTGACCCCAAACGAAAAACCCCACACCTTGCACATTAAAATTCCCGAAAATGCACAGAAAAAACCGTTAAACCTCAAAGGATAACCCTAGAGCCCCAGACCTTAAGACTGCCGCTGAATTGCCGAGTTTTCCTACATCTCAAACCTGACATCGCAAGTTTCAGGCCAACCGGAGAGAATCCCGAACTCCCTTATAAACCCTAAACCCATGTGAAAAGAACCAACACCAGAACAGACTAAAAACCAACCTTGAACCCAAGCTCCTTGCAGCGCGCAGTTGGAGGTTTAGGGAGCCGCTTGGGGGGCCGCGGGCTGCGGGTGGCAAGAAATTGGGGTGCAGGGCTCTGTTGCGTTCGTCTCAGGTCCGTGCATTCGTCTTCCCAATGGGTCCTTCAGTACCTATAGGGAAGGATCCCCCACAGCAGTACCTGGGACCCTTTGGGCTTGTTCACGGATGAGGGCGTCCGACGATTTGCAGGGCCTCTATTGGGTTGCTCTACGGGTTATTTGGGGGTTGCTACACTCCTACCATAAGAAAGGGCTTCTAGAGTTATAGGGCTCTACATCTTTTTCCCAGAGGGTCCCACACACACTACCATTATGGAATTAGGTCACCAAAACCAAAATAGGGATGGTTTTTTGGGGCCTAATTCCATAGGTAGTGTATATGGACCCTCTGGGTTTGTGAATTCAGGAGCTCTCCTTTCGCGGCTGCACTTCTCTCGGCGACGGGGGGCTTGCAGCGCTTGGCCGCGGAGCCCCGCAGAAGCTGAGGCCCACTCGTCGCCTTTATTGGGGTGTTAGGGTTTGTAGGGCCCACCCAGACCCTATGTAGCCTACGTTTGTGAGGACTTATATGCAAGGAAATCAGAACTAACAAGGAACCCTAAAAGGTAGGTTATTGCAGGGTTGAGGTGGGACTGTGGAGTTTTTGATGTTGGGTCAGCCATTTAGTTGAGCTGGAGATTATCAGCTTGGAGGTTTGGGTGTTCAGGGTTTGGGGTGTTCAGCATTGTAGGGGTAAGGGCTTCGGGACTGCATGGTATAGTGTTATGGGCAAGCTATGGGTTAAGGGATTCCAGAGTTTAGGATTTTGAGTTTAGGGATTGCAGGGTTTATATAGGGCTGCGAGATTGCGGGTTTTTGGAGGTTTTAGGGGTCATCCTGCCTTAGCATGGCCAGATTACTGAGGTCCTTTATTCCAAGCAATGTTTGCTAGTTTTAGGGTTTTAGGAGGTTTCGGGAGGGTAGTTCTATGATAGGGCTTGAAACTGGAAATTTGGGGGCTGAGGATACGGCCGGTGTTTAAGATAGTGCGATACAGGCATGAAGGAAAGCCTACACTGAAGCCCACAAGCCCTATAGATCTGGAGTGAAAACCGCGACATAGAGCGCATGCCCACCTTGACCCACCTTTTCAGGGTTACTTTATTATGAGTTCCTTACATAAGTCCTTAAAGAGGTAGGCGCTCAGCCATCGCTACGCGAGTCGTGCTGCGCTCGGGAAGCCGCTGTCGGCCGGAGCACGGTGGGACTGGCAAGATTCGGGAGAGGTGCGATGGTCGCTGGTGCCACGGAGACACCGCTCATGGTGGCAGGCCCTGACTGAAGCCGAAATCATGCGCACGCGGTAAGCTCCATGGCGCTCTAGCGGAGAGGAGTGATCATCACCGGGATGGCTCAAGACTCATTTCGTTTTTTCTGCTTCCGTCCGACATGAAGCCTGATGGAGAAGCCGATTCCGGCGGTTGCTGCGGGATGGTGTAGCCGGAACCTCATTTTGATTGAAAACGTCAGATCTGTTGGATGCATGCCACGAGCAGCAGTCATTGCATGAGGTCGTTCTTCAACCCTAAACCCTAAACTCCTGCTTTCCCTCCTCTGCCCCACCGCAGACAGCTCTGCACGGAGCTTCATGTTTCGAGTTCGGTGAACCCTAAACCCTAAACCCTAAACTACAGGTGTTTCAGGTCCTCGTCATCCCTCCGGACTTATGAGACCCGGGCGCCACACACAAGTCTGTGAGCACCCTTATGAAACCCTCCTTCACGAACAGCCGTAAAACCCCCTAAAACCCTCAACCCTCGTCTCCGTCTGAGTCTAACCCTCTCCTTAGCTTACAAGAAAGTCTTATAGATCCCTGTAAGCACGCCCGTCCAACAAAAAACACGCATGAAACCTTCAAGCCTCGTCTAAATCCTGCCCCCAGTCCCAAATGACCCCAGACCCTAAGCCCCAAACCCTAAACTGCCTTAAACCCCAAACCCTAGACCCTCAACCCCCGCAGATCCGTTAAAGGAAGCCTTGCAGGAACCCCTATAGATCCCTTGAAGGACCCACCCCTTAAACCCCAAGCCCTACTGTAGGCCCTAAGCCCTATACCTGAAACCCCAAACCCTGTATCCCCTAAAGGAAACTCGAATCTGCCAGTTTGGTGAGCCTTGCTTTGGCAGAGCTGGGGCGCCTGAGCGGCCGAGGCCGCTGCGATCAGTTCGAAGATCCGAAGTCGAGTTTTAGGGTTTCGGGTTTAAGGCTCAGGTTTAGGGTCTAGGGTTCTAAATTTAGCGTTGAGGGTTCTGGGTTTACGGTTTTCGGTTTGGCTTCTGGGTTTGGGGCTTGAGATCTCTAGAGGGGTTCGGGTTTCAAGAAGCGGCTGGAACGGGGATGGAGGTCATCATAAGAATGCACATATCAAATTTTCCACGCACAATCCTTACAAGACACCGAAAAACGAAAGGTCATGAAGCCCTACAGAATCCTGTAGGAACCCGGCATATGCACTCTAAGCAAATCTAAACAACCCAAACTCCTTGAAATATACAAGCTGAAAAACTACCAAGATTACTCCTTAGGGTCCGTTGTTATAACTCTGTTATGACTCCGTGTTCTAACTATCTTAATGTTCCTTAATATTCCTAACTGTTATACTATATGCTTAAACAGGAGCCCAAAACCCTATTTTAATCATCAAGGCCCTACACGAAACCCTTATCATGACCCATATAATATCCCTTTAAAGAACCCTTTAAAGGAACCCTTAAAGGAACACTTTATAGTAGCCCTTTAAAAGAACCTTTACAGGAACCCTATATTCTACCGATCTGCGAGGCCTTGCGGCCCTGGCACAAGGCTTCAGCCGCCTGGAGGTGCTAGCGCCCCTTTTTTGAAGCCTTCGGGTCGGCATCAATAGCGAGGGTTTAGGATTTAGGGTCTAGGGTTTAGGGTTAGGGTTAGGGTCGGCATCAATAGCGATGACTTGCACCAATAGCAGTAGCAAGAACAGATATCTGGTAAGGTTGAGGGGTGTGGAGTTTAGGCGCTGGCGGTGGTGGTCGTGATTTTGGCGGTAGTTTTCTAATCGTCTTGATCTTCCTTTTGCAACCCAGATGATCGTTATCGTCATCACTGTGTTTTGTTCTTGGGTTTGTGTTGGGTTTTTCGTTTCTTGTTGTCATTACTAGGAATCTTCCTGTAACTGTTTCCTGTTCGTCAGCGTGCTAGTAGGGCTGTTCTTGACAGGGTTGGAAGTGTTTTCCAGTTTATGGTGTCAATGATCAGGGGAGATTTGCAGGTGGCATTGGGATTGAAAGTACTCTTACTATTGTGAGATTGAGAACCTCCCGTTTTTCCGAGTACACACCTGGAGTCTCCAATTGCCTGTTCCGTGGGTCCGTGAACCCCATACCCTAAGCTCTGAACCCATATTCGTCCAAACCCTAAAACCCTAAATCCCAACAGCTCCGAGAATATCCCTCAATCTCGTGCAGAAGCCTTGTCCCATCAATGCGCAGCCTGTTCGCTCCCTTCAGAGCTCAAGCACTCTGTAATACAGTGGCCTATAGATGTTTTGGGTGCCTTACCAAAATTCTAGTCAATTATATCCCAAATCCTGTTTTAAGTATCAAGGCCCCCTTCTTTATCCAAACATGCAAGTGCTCATGAGGCCGGCAACAAAAAAGACAGACTCTGAACCCTCAACGCGAAGGGTCCATGTATCCAATTAGTATAGACTTAGCCATCAACAAGTAGTCCCCACACATCGTACTTTGGGGGACAGGGACCCTTAGGGTAGACTCTGAACCCGGAAGCCTAAGACCCAAAATTTGAACCCTAAATTGTATAAATCCGGCACCCTCATGCACCCTCAACATCCCTCAACTATAGACCCCAACCCAGAGTTTGTGGTATACAGTTTCCTTTCAGCGCTGAGCCCCGGAAGCCCAGATACCCCCACATGTAAACTACGACTCAGAGTCACCAGAAACCTGCGTGTGTTCACCACCGGGTTCGCCGAAGGCGTCGGAAGCTCTCCATGTCTGCCTCACCAATTGCACCGACACCTGGTTTTGAGCTAATCTCTAGGAAGCATGTTCCCGATGACCCGGTGCTCCCTCCATTCAATCGGCCTCTGATGAGAATTTAGTGTTGACCAGCAGTCTTGAGCCCTGCTACAGATCCCTGGTACCCTTGGGGTGAAGACCTACGAGCATGGTCATGGCAGTTGCGGATTGTTAAACAGTCCTGTCATATATGTAGATCCCTGATGACTGCCAGTTTCAGAAGGATCGTAGTACTGAGTCAGGCTCTGAGAGTTAATAATCAAGGGTCTACCTTCACACTGCAAAAGTTCAGGGTTCAGATGCCCAAACCCCAACCCCTACATTGGTCATTACAGTTTGGGTGATTCGAACCTTGAATTGAAAGACGAAGGAAGTTTGCGACGGCGGTGTCGCAGCATTGGGGGCGCAGTTTCCCAGCAGCCTGAAAAGCCGTAGCCTCAGATCTTCCAATTCAGGCATAAATTTCGGCCTTAATTTTGTTTGGGGGCTGGGTATTGTACTATAGTTATATAGGGGCTACAAGAAGATATTGATGGTTCCGACCCCTACGTGAAATTGCCCAGGCTTTAAAATTCTGGATCCCAGGAGCTTTGGGTTTCTGGTTAAGGGTCTTGGGGCTTTGGCAAATAATAGGGTTTAGGGTTTAGGGTTCAAGTTCCGCTACATGTTGGGTAAATAATCGGAAACTTGATACTTCGTTTTGGAATGTAGTATTGGTAACGACTGCAACCCAAACCCCATGAACCTTAAAGCCTATAGCCCTAAACCCCAGAAAGTCCTGGAGGAGGTTTAGGCTCAGGGTTGAATACCGACATTCCCCCGGACTTCGCATGCATGGTCATGACACGGGTCACTTTACCTACAATTACTTTTACCTCCGATCCGGGTACTGAATAAAGACACTCACACTTACCCAGTTACTAAACTAGGTCCCATGATCCTTCGAGGAGCCCCAAACCCCTGAATCCTAAACCCGGTCTTGGGTGCTTTCAGTTTTTGAAATGTTTCCGGGGAGCGAAGCTGCCCCGAGACAAGCCCCAAGAGCCCGACCCTGGGTTTAGGATATAGGGGTTTAGGGGGTTTAAAGAAACCACTCCCTGAACCCTAAGCCCCTAAACCCTAAACCCCCGAGCTCTGACCTCAACGCCCACAAGACTCCATGCCAAGGTTTGACCTTAGACCTGGACGGCTGCGGAAAGATCAGCGATGCCGGTTTCGCAGGCCCTTCCCTGCTTGAGTGAAGCTGCGGTTCAGGGTTTCTGAAACTTGCAGCAATATAAATCTACAAGGGGGTCGGAAGAGTTGTTGGTACTATCCCCTCTGCAGAAGGTACATGGCAGGCCTCACACCTCCAGGTCTCTAGCCGCTAGCCTTCGAGATTTGTCTAATTCTTTACAAAACCCCTGAAACAAACCCTACCCTGAAACGAACTTTAAAGGGAACCTGCTCAAATTGCGACCCTAAACCCCAAACCCTAAACCCTAAACCGCATATTATTCAAGGCCCTTACCAACTCCCTAAGCCCTCCACCTCTCTTTCATATGGGTGGTTGTCGAAATTATGGTCCCTTTTTGCATCCCTATTGTTATACGGCACCTATTATTTAGGGTACCCAAAAAGGGACCTTAATTTTGACAACCACCCATATGTAATTAAAGTCTTAATTCATTCGTTGGCTGATTTCTTCGGGCCCATTGCCCACCAGCTTCGTCGGCTTTTGGGAAAACTTCGTTTGCATTGGTGGTTTCTGCCGGGGGCTTTAGGGTTTGGGAGTTGTAGGGTCTAGGGGTCAGGATGATGGATTTCGGGCTGAGGGTCTATGGGATTTGAAGGCCCAGGGTTCAGTAAAAATCTAAGTAAAATAGATGTTCTGAATGCTATGGTAAGTTATGGTGAAAGCCCAAATCTTGGAATATGCAAACCCAAATTTCCTGCACAGTGCCAGGGTGGAGATTTAGCCCATTCCAAGTTCCCAAAATTGCATTCTTGGGTTGGTGGGATAGGTTCCGGGACCAAAGTAGTGAGCTCGCCCAGGGACTGCTCGTGCAGCAGCTGCTAACCCTAAACCCTAAAACTGTAAACCCTCAAACTTCAAAGCCGTGTAAACCTTACTTCAACCCCAAACCCTGAATCCTAATTCCTAAACACCCAAACCCTAAACCGACAATCCCAAACCCTAAATCGCTGGCTGTTCTTTTCTCAACTCAACTAAATGTTATGGAAATCCGTCAAAGGACCCCATAAAGAGCTCTCTACTCCATTTGGGTGGTTGTCAAAATTATGGTATCTTTTTGGGTCCTTTCTGTAGTACGGCACCTATTATTTAGGGTACCCAAGAAGGGACCTTAATTTTGACAACTACCCATAAAGAGCTCTCATCCCTTTGGTTTGCTCTTAGGATGAAACCATGGGCCCCTAGCATGGGCCCTTGAGCCTGGGATCCTTATATACCGAATATATACCCGATTTGTACCCTTTAAAGTCCCTTAAAAGGGCTAAGGGCCCATACTAGGGGCCCATACTTCGAACCTTAGAGTTGCTTAGTTTCAATTCCAGGTCTGAGCCAGCGGATGCCTCCCGGCCTCGATACGCTGCGCTGCTACTTCTCAGGCTGGTGCTCTACACCAGCTGGGAGTTTCCGAAAAATTAGGGGTACCCTTTTTTTGGGGGGTCCTTATAACAAGGGTCCTACTATTTAGGGTGCTATATTAGGGTCCCCTATTTTCGGAAACTCCCAACTCAGGGGTTTGGGGTTTGGGGGTTTAGGGGCTCAGGGTTTCAGAGTGTTAGGTGTTTAGGGGGGGTTTGGGGTTCAGGGCTTTAGGGGTTAAGGTATTTGGGGCTTTGGTGGTTTGGGGAGATCATGGGGCTTTAGGCTTTAGGGGTTTAGGGCAGGGGTTATAGGGCTTTTAGGGGGTGTTTATAGGGTTTAGGGTTTTCGTGGGCTTGGGGTTGGGTTTTAAGGGGTTAGGCTTTTTGGTTTTAGGGTTTAAGGGTTTAGGGTTTAGAGTTATTATGGTTAGGGTTAGACTTTGTGTTGGGTGAATTATCTGGGTTTCTGAGTGTTCAAAGGGGCGTGCTGCAGACTAGACAGCTTTCTGTGGTATGGGGTTTAGGTGTCCTTATGAATGAACCGGGTGAAGGTTCAGGGAGTGTTACCAGCTGCTTTGGAACCTTATGTGGCTATGTACACCCACCCACCCACCCACCCACCCACCCCCGAAACCCTAAATTTGATACAAACCCTCAACACTTCCAGCCACCAACCTAGCAGGCTGTCCCAACGTGGCAGATGGCGGTTTCGCAGCGCTCTCTGCCGGCTTACCCGAAAGCTTGTCGCTTGGCTGAACGAAGTTTAGACGAAAAGCCTGGTTAAGGGGTTCACAGGGTTTTGCAACACTGCGGCTACAGGACTTAGGGGTCTACTTTAAGTAAGGATCAGGCCTGGGAGGTAGAGTAGACAGGTAGGAAGTATCCTACACTACACCGGGTTATGCTGTCTGCAACCTCCTTAATTATGGCCTACTTAGGGTTTGGGCTTGGAGTATGGAGGACAGTAACTAGATCTTGAGACCCTGGGTGTTTAAGGGACAGTGACGCTTTAGAGGAACAGTGTTCTGCAAGTCATAGCTAACCCGACACCCTAAGCCTTAGACCCTACTGAACCCCAAAGAACCTACCTTTTTAGGGTTCCCTCTTATGATTTCCTTATATAGGTCCTTAAAAAGGTAGGATATTCCGGGTTAAGGTAAGCCCTAAACTTTAAGGTTCGGGGGCACTTGGAACCAAGGCGCGAACTCTGTGTGCCCTGTAATTCTTTGTTCCGGACTTAGGTGCCTTCTCCGGGCCGGTCGTAGAACAAACACTAGTACAGAAGCCTTAACCCAGACCCCCGGGAGGATGTAAAAAGTAGATCCCCTAATTTGGGACCCTAGCTACTAAAGGGTACTTTATAGGAACCCCCTGAAGGGATCTACTTTTTGGATCCTCCCGGGGGGCTGGGAAGTCATTGGAAAAGGTTTCGGGGTAGGGTATATGAAAGTATACGCTTCGACTCGTGACTTCCAGGGACCAAAATTTCTGGTGATTCGGAACTCTGTATCAACTTCGAACAGAGACCACACTTGCAGCAGCCCATAATCCGAAACTCCTGAGGGTCCCAGAGAGCCCAGTACCCTTTAATTAAGGAATATGGCTTAAATTATATAGGGCTTCATAGTATGATTTAAGCTATATTCCTTAATTAAGGGGTATTGGACGCTCTGGGGTGTCCCGGTTTCAAGCCAGCTCTTAGTTCCCCCAGCTCCTGCAGCCACGAGCCTCAAATCTCTTTGACAGAAATGGGTGGTTGTCGAAATTATGGTCCTATTATAGTAGGGCACCTATTATTTAGGGTATCCAAAAAGGGACCGTAGTTTTGACAACTACCCAAATTTAGGCCCCTGGCAGAAGTGGGCTTCGGGTGTAATTTAATTACAGCCTTGGAGTTGTCCGAAAATACCCGAAACCCCAAGCCTTAAACCCTGAACCAAAAAAGCACACCCCGAAATCCCAACGGCCAACACCCCCAAAAGCCCAAAACCCAAAAACGAAGCCCCAAACTCAAAACTCCCGAAGCTCAGGCGATATCTTGAGCTCGAGCCTGCTACGCTGACAGAACCGCGGCGGCACCTCTCGATCTAAAGCTCTCGGAACCAATAGCCCACAATACAACACTCACTCACACAATCATCGATGCTTCTTGGGGCTCGGGGCCTATGTTTAATCGCTCGTGGGTCGGTGGCCCCAAAGCCCCAGGCCCTGTACCCTTAAGGGCGAGGGTTGAGGGTTTAGCCTACTTAACTCCCCAACCCTAAACTCTAAACCCCTACGCCCCCCGAAACTTGGGTTTCAGCCGAAGCGGCAGATTGAAGGTAGTGGGCCCTGATGCAGACTTCCTCATAGTCAGAACCTTTCCACCCCAAACTCGTATCCTCACAACCTGAGCCCTAACTATCTTAGGGACTGTAGGGAATACTGCTTTCTGGTAAGCCTACGGAAGCCACCAAAAAAGACTTCAACCTAAACCCCAGAGATTTCCACTCTCCCTAAACCCAAATTGAAGGGCTTAGGGTTTAGGGTTTATAGGGTTTAAAGGTTCAGGGTTTACGGATTAGGGAACCATAGAGCCCTAACCCCAAACCTCCCCTTTTCCCCCCTTCTCCCTTGAGGATGCTGGCCTGGCCGCTCTTCGGAACTCCTTGGCCTCGCGACAGCTCCAGCTGAAGCTGGCCCGGCGGGTTCTGGGAAGGCTTTAGGTGGAGGTCGGAACAGTTCATTACTAGCAATATTCCCGTATCGCTCAGAACGGAAGTATAGTTATGCATACTGTACCCAAAAAGCATTCAAAATAAAGAGGCGCTTATGCTAGGGTTTAGGGTTCCGTTCCTGAGCTGCGACTATACTATAGCTACAGATTACTACAGATTCCTTACGTATGACTGATCGGTCTTTTCAATACAATCGAGTGTTGTGGGCTTTGGGTTCATCTGCGCACCAACACAGTTTATCTCCACGTCCTAACAGGTATCGAAGGGGCCTGGGCTGCATGTAGTAGTCTGTTTGCCAGTCTGATTGTCCCTGGCATTCGATGGAGGAGCTCTAACAACATGCCAAGACCCTGCAATGTAGTCCCAGTTGTGGATAGCTTGTTTGCTCTGGGCCTAGCATCAGGCACCCATTTTAATACAATGTGTAACAGGGACACATAGTATATGACTAGTCTACTACTTATGTAACTGGAGCCTGAGGGCAAGCCAAGCGAACAAAGGGGCTTAATCTATTCCAGTATGATTCCTTAACGGCTTAGGGCTACGTACTTACGAAAACTATCCTCTTCTATAATGATTAGGGCCGACACCCTCAACCCTAAACCCTAAACCTCCTTCCGGGCATCAGGATGTGGCTTACACGGACGTAAACCCTGACCTGGCAGCAGAGCTCATAGGCGCGGATCGTAGTGAGCATCGCAAGCCTAGGGGCTCCATATATACTACCATTATGGAACTAGACTAGGTCCCAAAAGACCAGGATTATTATGGGTTTAGGGACCTGATTCCATAATGGTAGTATATGTGGAGCCTCTGGGAAGAATAACGCAATACTGATTTGAAGCCCAAGGGCCTCAAATTCCAAGTACCTAATGACATACGTACTCTCCCCAAATATTGATTATATGAAATGTGCTCCTGGGGCCCGGGACGCCGGGGGACGCAGGCTGTGATGTCCGCGGCCTCGTGGGCACATATAAAGTGTTAGGCTACATAACTACTATCCGCCTCATTAAGAGTCTTTTGGACCCTTAGGATGACTGGAAAGTTCAATATCAACAGCAGCAGAGTTCCAGTTGTCTGCCTCCTCCTGCTCCATCTCCTCTTCATTTTTTGTTCTCCTCGTCCACCTCCTGGACATCATCATCATCTTCTTCTTCATCATCATCTCACTCAACGTCATCACCACAACCATCACCACGAGACATGTTGGTAGCGACAATGCTGTTTATAATAAAGTATGATGATGCTTCTGCTGATGACATGATGATGACAGATGAGGATGGTGATGGTGATGACACCTGAAGCGAAACCATGAACATATTCGCCTTCATGATCTTCATTGTAAGAATCATTGTCCTCCGGCCGCTCAGTCCAGCATCTACAGGATGTGATTCGGTTTGTGGGTTACCGTGGGTCTCGAGCTTGGCGCTGGTGGATTTTGAATGACAATGAAGTTGAGGGTCGCCTTTGGGAGGTGTGGTCGTGGGGTACGGCATTTCGGGTTCTTTGCCGCGAGTGTTCTCCTGTAAGGTTGGCAGTGCATTTCTGTGCTGAGAGGTAGACATGCTACTGTTACCATAGCTGCTTCCCAGACCAAAACCAATTGAACCCTTAGACCCTAAACCCTAAACCCTAAAAACCTAAACCCTAAAAGCTAAACCCGAAACCCTAAACTCTAAACCTTGAACCGTGAACCCATCGGCCGCCGAAGTTAAAGGAACCCTGACCCCAGCCTCCCTGGTTCTGAATAGGGTAGGATTCCTTTAAGGGTTACGATAAGTGTTACTATAAGGGTTCCTTTAAGGATTTATGGGTTCCTTTAAAGGGATCTATAGGTTTTTTTGGGATTAGGGTTTAGGGTTTAGGGGAAGCTTTCTGTCTGGTTCTTAGTAGGGCATAGGGTAGGGTTCCTTTAAGGGTTACTAAGGGTTATACTATAGGGGTTTAGGGTTCTTAGTAGGCTGTCTGGTGCTTAGTAGGGAATGGGAATGGATATTGGGGACTACTATAGGGATCCATTCCCCTATTCCGGCCTAAGCACCAGACCCCAGCAGTCCGGCGATGTTCTGCCGTTTACGCACTTACTTCCTGGAGTTCAGAATCAGCTCTCGTGGGAGCACAACACGCGATTAATTATCTTTCTTCAGTCTACACTGAAACCAATAAACCCCTAAACCCTAAGCCGTGACGTCGGTTGACATGAGTTAATGCAGATTGGACCGTGAAACCCTCATTGTTCCGGGTAGCCACCGGAGTCTAGGGGTTTCAGCCGAACAGACCTACCTTTTTAGGGTTTCTTATTATGGCTTCTGTATATAGTTCCTTAGAAAGGTGGGTCTGTTGCGCCACAGGTAGGGTTGAGTATCGTAGAGCTGCCTGTGGGCCGGCGGAGTCACGAGTCCCTCGTGGCTTTCCTGTTGGTTTATTGTAGGAGTCCCTTAACCCTGAACCCTAAACCCCTACTGTCCTTCAAAACAACCCTAAACCCCTAAAGCCTTAAACCGGTTTATAGAAGTCCTTGAATCTTTTTGGGGTAATTGCTATAATCCCGATGTTAATTCGAAAGTTGATGCAGGATACAGGACAAATAAACAGTTTAGATACTTGTAGGGGCTGCTGTATAGGGATAGGTATGCTCTGACTTGAGTTTAGGGGATATTGCAGTGGTGCTTCACTGCATCGCGATTAGCAGCCGATCGGCCGGCAGCGGTTTAGGTTTAGGGTTTGGGGCTTAGGGAGTGCAGATCCTTTCGCTGTTTTGGGAACCAGCGTGGTAGTGGTAGTGCAAATGAGGCCCCTGTATATGGACCTCAAGCGGGGTGGCAAACGTTAACTGCCCAAGATCTTGAACCCCAAAACCCTAAAGCGAATCGTAGCAGCAAGAGAATCCTGAACCCTAAACCCTCAACATCGAAGAAGAGTGCAAGCCGCAGGCAATGACAGCAGTCTCGAGACCCTTCGGCGCTGGCAGCCCAGCACAGAAGCTGCACTCCCCACACCGCTCTCAAAGGCGTTGCTGATTGGGATCTTCGAGCTTTGTAAGTTTAGGGTTTAGGGGTTAGGGTTTAGGGTTTAGGGGTTAGGGCTTTGTAAGATTGCCATCGCAGGTGAGGGTCGATAACAACAGAAACGAATTTTCAGTTTCAGATGTATATAGGTCGACTTGTAGGACCCAGCGGATTACCGAGATGATGTTAGGCTCTAGCAGAGTAGCGCTTAGAAGGAAGCGTCTGTTCTTCAGTCTCCCGGTGTCAGGGATTTTGGGGTCGGACGAGAGCATTGCACCCAGCACCCTGCGCCGATAATGGCCCAGCGCTAACTAGCGCGTGTCTATAGTATAGCACCCAATGTAGAAATCAACGCCAGCTGAACGGCTGAACCTGAAGCCCAAGACAAAGCCCCCAACCCTAAGCCAAAAAGAAGCCCTAAGCCCATGAAGCACTACAACATCCTAAACCACCTTGACCCCTCATGAAGTCCTTCTACGAAAAGACAAGTACTAGGAGTTCCTATTTGCCAGGCCCCTGTGCCGAAAAACCAAAACCAATAGTGCTTCTTGATCGTTCGTGTGGCATCTCGCAAAAGCCCTAAACCCAAAACCCTTGACCAGGCCCGCTGCACCCTGAATCCTAAACCCATGGTGCTTCTGGATCGTCCGTGTGGCATCTTGCACAAGCCCTTAACCGTAATTCCTAAACCCTAAAAACCCGTAAAACCCCAAACCCTAAACACCAAAGCCATAATCCTAACCCTTAACCCTACAACCCTAAACCCTATACCCTAAAAACCTAAACCCTAAACCGTGGCTCACAAGCCGTTTGCCAGGCACCTCCACCCTGCATTGCAGCGGACGTTGCTGCTGCGGCGACCGCTGCCCCGCCGGCTGCGCCACTTCTGAAGGCCTTCTGGGTTCTTCTTAAAGAATTTAAGGGGTTTAGGGGTTAGGGCATGGTTTAGGGTAGGGTTTAGGGTTTAGGGAGTCTTAAGGAAATATACTTAAGTTGCCATACGTAATAGGGATCTAATTAATTTACAGTAAATAATAATAGTTCTGGGTTCTTGTTGAGGAATTGAACCTAAGCTACCATAATCATAGAGTCACCAAAATAGTACGGCGCCTTTATAACACGGACCTTCAATCAGAGGGACCCTGATTTAGAGAACTACGCATGTGGCCATATGGTTTCCTTCTTAGTAGTATAGTAACTTAAGTTAAGTTCCTTGACAAGAATCCAACCTTCACTCAGCTTGGAGAGGCTTCTTATAAGGGAGTCGAGGGTTGGGAGTGTAGGGGTTTAGTGGTTTAGAGTTTATAGGGGGTTTGTAAGGGAGTTGAGCGTTTAATGCTTATAGGGCTTAGAGTTTATAGAGGTTGATACGGACCGGTGTTTTCGAATGATTTTCAAGCGTATTAAATCGGGGTTTACCCCTCAGGGTCTCGGGTCTTATCAGGGTTTGAAGTTTCTATGTGTGTGGTGTAGGGCTTTGGGGCGTTGAGGTTTTGATTGAGCTGGGGCTTGTTGGTGTTTCCGAGCATTGCAGGTTTGTCCCTAAACCCCGAAACCCCTTAAACCTCTAAACCCCTAAACCTCTACACCCTAGATCCCTAAACCCTTAAACCCTACCCTTTACCCAAAGCCAAACCCCCCCAACCCCCACATGAGCCTCACAGCCAATCCCTCCGAGGCAGTGGCCTCTCCTGGGCGCGAGGCTTCGGAGATCCAGCGACCCTCCGTGATCGATGTTCAGCTGCCCAAGGTACATATCCTAGGTAGCATGAGGGAGACCCTCGGGTTTAGGGTTTAGGGTGGGTAGTATTAGGGAGACCCCTTAGTTAAAGGGGAGCCTTCTCAACCCTGCTTCTGGCTCTCTGAAAAGGGACCTTATTGAGAGGGTCTATATTGTTAAGGGTCTCCCTAACCCTAGCTCCTAACATATATGGGGATCCCACGATTTCATAACCTGGAGCCTATATAACCTATATTTTGGGGCTCCTTGTTATTGTTGGGGTTTCTTCATATAAGTGTCGTTCAAAATGTCGCCAACTGGTTTCCAGGAACATCCTATATACCCCTATCAAAAAGCCAATCAAAGGCCTTCGTAAGCTCACCCTATAAACCCCTAAACCTTAAACTCTAAATAACCTTAAACTTTAAAGCCTAAACCTTAGAGCCTTAAACCTTGAAGCCTAAACCACAAGCCTTAAACCTTAAAGCCTAAACCCTGAGCCTTCAACCTTATATCTTAAAGCCTAAACCTTAAAGCCTTAAACCTTAAGGCCTAAACCCTAAGCCTTCAACCTTATATCTTAAAGCCTAAACCTTAAAGCCTTAAACCTTAAGGCCTAAACCCTAAGCCTTCAACCTTATATCTTAAAGCCGAAACCTTAAAGCCTTAAACCTTAAGACCTAAACCCTAAGCCTTCAACCTTATATCTTAAAGCCTAAACCTTAAAGCCTTAAACCTTAAAGCCTAAACCCTAAGCCTTAAACCTTATATCTTAAAGCCTAAACCTTAAAGCCTTAAACCTTAAAGCCTAAACCCTAAGCCTTAAACCTTATATCTTAAAGCCGAAACCTTAAAGCCTAAACCCTAAGCCTTCAACCTTATATCTTAAAGCCTAAACCTTACAGCCTTAAACCTTAAAGCCTAAACCCTAAGCCTTAAACCTTATATCTTAAAGCCTAAACCTTAAAGCCTTAAACCTTAAAGCCTAAACCCTAAGCCTTAAACCTTATATCTTAAAGCCTAAACCTTAAAGCCTTAAACCTTAAAGCCTAAACCCTAAGCCTTAAACCTTATATCTTAAAGCCGAAACCTTAAAGCCTAAACCCTAAGCCTTAAACCTTATATCTTAAAGCCGAAACCTTAAAGCCTAAACCCTAAGCCTTAAACCTTATATCTTAAAGCCGAAACCGTAAAGCCTAAACCCTAAGCCTTAAACCTTATATCTTAAAGCCGAAACCTTAAAGCCTAAACCCTAAGCCTTAAACCTTATATCTTAAAGCCTTAAACCTTAAGGCCTAAACCCTAAGCCTTCAACCTTATATCTTAAAGCCGAAACCTTAAAGCCTTAAACCTTAAAGCCGAAACCCTAAGCCTTAAACCTTATATCTTAAAGCCGAAACCTTAAAGCCTTAAACCTTAAAGCCTAAACCCTAAGCCTTAAACCTTATATCTTAAAGCCGAAACCTTAAAGCCTTAAACCTTAAAGCCTAAACCCTAAGCCTTAAACCTTATATCTTAAAGCCGAAACCTTAAAGCCTTAAACCTTAAGGCCTAAACCCTAAGCCTTCAACCTTATATCTTAAAGCCTAAACCTTAAAGCCTTAAACCTTAAAGCCTAAACCCTAAGCCTTAAACCTTATATCTTAAAGCCGAAACCTTAAAGCCTTAANGCCTAAACCCTAAGCCTTCAACCTTACATCTTAAAGCCTAAACCTTAAAGCCTTAAACCTTAAGGCCTAAACCCTAAGCCTTCAACCTTACATCTTAAAGCCTAAACCTTAAAGCCTTACACCTTAAGACCTAAACCCTAAGCCTTCAACCTTATATCTTAAAGCCTAAACCTTAAAGCCTTAAACCTTAAAGCCTAAACCCTAAGCCTTAAACCTTATATCTTAAAGCCGAAACCTTAAAGCCTTAANAGCCTTAAACCTTAAAGCCTAAACCCTAAGCCTTAAACCTTATATCTTAAAGCCGAAACCTTAAAGCCTTAAACCTTAAAGCCTAAACCCTAAGCCTTAAACCTTATATCTTAAAGCCGCAACCTTAAAGCCTTAAACCTTAAGGCCTAAACCCTAAGCCTTCAACCTTACATCTTAAAGCCTAAACCTTAAAGCCTTAAACCTTAAGGCCTAAACCCTAAGCCTTCAACCTTACATCTNNNCCTAAGCCTTCAACCTTATATCTTAAAGCCTAAACCTTAAAGCCTTAAACCTTAAAGCCTAAACCCTAAGCCTTAAACCTTATATCTTAAAGCCTAAACCTTAAAGCCTTAAACCTTAAGGCCTAAACCCTTAACCGTAGGCGGCGCCGGCGGCGAAGAGCAGCCCAGCACCCAAGGCCAAGGAGGCTGCAAGGTGCGCTCTTTGAGCCTTTGAAGGCTGCTTTCAGGGGTTCCTCGTAGGGTTCCTTTACAGTAGAAGCCAGAAAGTTGGAGCATCATTATCCTCATGCGCTTGAGGTAAAGTATAAGGGATCCTAGCACTAATCCTTCTAAAGCCATGTTCCAACTTTCTGGGGTTCACTATAAAGGGATTGTATACGGTTTAGGGTTTTAAGGGACCCTTGAAGGGATGCTTCTTTCGGGTTTAGGGTTTAGGGTTCCTCGAAGGGTTCCTTTTCAGGGATTAAGGCCGTGACTCGGGTTTAGGGTTTAGGGCTTTGATGAAGATCCTATGGATTTAGAGCTCAGAAGAGCATGATCATGGCTTTGAGGACCTGATTCCACAATCGTAGCATACATGGGACCCTTTTGGTAAGGGATCCATAAGATTCCCATAACGCTTTGGGTCTACCTGGACCCTATAAAACCTTCCTTTTTAGGGTTGCCTACCATGGTTTCTTTATTTAAGTCCTTCAAAAAGGTAGGTTATGTCGGGTCCAGGATGGGATTAATGAGGGCTTCAGGGTCCCTCGCTGCGAAGCTCGGCCTCCTGGCACTTGGGTGGTTGTCAATATTAGGGTCCCTCTTTGGGTCCGTATTGGGTACTGCCCCCACTCAGTAACAGTTGGATAATATTCATAATATAGATATATTAGGACCTTAATAGTAGCCCAATTATAGACTGTTACTGTATGGGGGCAGTACCCAAGGTCCTTATTACAACACGGCACCCAATATTAAGGGTACCCCCAAAAGGACCATAATTTTGACAACCACCGGCTTGCGAGATCAAGCTCCCGCGGAGCTGAAGGCGGCTGCTTCCCAGGATCCCCCAATGCCCCTGATAGAGCCCTTATGGTCCTTCATAGTGGGTATTTAGGGCTTATTAGAGGAGCCCTTAAGGGTCCTTAATACTGGGCATTTAGGGTGTATTTTTGGGGGGGGGTGTAGTCTAAACCCTACGTTTAGGCTTTGGGGTTTAGGGTCTAAGAGCCCCCCGGGTCCCTCACTGCTTAGCCCTAATCTGACCGAACCGCAAGCCTAATCCCTGCCAGGCTAGGAAAACCCTAAACTTAAACATACCAAGCCCTAGACTTAAACATACCCACGAACTCTGAACCAAACCATGTCACGATGAAGAGGGTTCGTGAACACTGATCTTGAAGTTGACCGTGCATGTATGAAGGAATAAACATCTATGGAACTATGTGCCCAATGGGCAAGCGTGCTATGAGAAAGTCCGCTACCGTAGATTATCAACAACAACCCTAAACCCCAAGTCGGCTATGGCCCGTGGCAGGCCGGCTGCAGAAGCGGCCAAGACAAGCTCACTGCCCTTCGGCCGTTGTTTGCTTCGGGTTTAGGGTTTACAAAAGTGTGAGGCATGGTTAGGGTTTAGGCGTTGGGGTTGTCGGTTTTGGGATTGGGGTTTAGGGTTAACAGGTTTCGCGCTTAGGGATTAATTTCAAAAACCAAGATACAGCTCCTACATCGGGGATTCACTCTGGGGTTTAGGGCTTTCAGGGTTTAGGGCGCTACTGGTAGGGCTTTTGGTGTTAGGGCGATTCAATTAGTTAGCGCCTCTCTTAGCTGAGGTCGTCATGAGACAGTGAGGTGTTTTTGGTGGGGTCCCTGGGAGACCTATGCATAGTAGCCTAAGTAATTAATTGGGTACATTATTTTTGGGTTTCCTTATTTAAAGTATGGTATAAATTATTAAGGTATAGCCGGTATAGCCCGAAAACCGGTTCTAATTGAAAATGCCCATATAGTAAAGCTTTGTACAAGTAGTAACTCGCAAGTGTGCCCTTGTAGGACCCTTGAAGGAACCTCAAATGCGAGTAAACCCTGAATCCCTAAATCCTAAACCCTAAACCCTAAACCCTAAACCCTGAACCTACAACCCCAAAGACCCTGAACCCTAAACAAAACCTGGACCTAAACCCCAAACAAGCCCCTATATCATAAGCATCTTAGATAGTGAACGGAGGAACTTTAGACTTTTTGGCCTTATATATATATTTTTTTTCTCTATCTTAGAAATTTTGAACTTTTTTTGGGGCCTGGCTGTTGAAGAAGAGAGGCATCAGACGAACCACGAAAAAAGAGCTTGGGGCCGAAAGCAAGAAGGTCTTGGATTTAGGGTGTTTGGGGTTTAGGGTTTGGGGTTGGGGTTTCGGGTTCAGGGTTTGGGGTTCAGGGTTAGGGGCTTGGGGTTTCGGGTTTAGGGTTTGGGGTTCCGGGTTTAGGGTTGGGGGTTAGGGGCTTGGGGTTTCGGGTTCAGGGTTTGGGGTTCCGGGTTTAGGGTTTCGGGTTAGGGATTTAGGGTTTCGGGTTCAGGGTTTGGGGTTCCGGGTTTAGGGTTTCGGGTTAGGGGCTTGGGGTTAAGGGTTCAGGGTTTGGGGTTCCGGGGGGGATTAGGGTTTCGGGTTAGGGGCTTGGGGTTAAGGGTTTCGGGTTCAGGGTGTCGGGTTCAGGGTTTGGGGTTCCGGGTTTAGGGTTTCGGGTTAAGGGTTCAGGGTTTAGGGCAGTGTAAAGGGTTTAGGGCTGGGCCCAACTACCTTCCAATATACCCTAAATATTGGTTCACTATCATGGACGCGCTCTATTGAGGGGGACTTGGGGGTAAGATTGACCCTGGGGCCCTTGATTTCGTGGACATCTTCCTTCTTTGTACCACCGATCCGCTTGCGGGAGCCCGACTTCGGAAACGCTTGTTAGCAATAGCGTGCCCGCCTCGAGTAACTAAGTAATATGTAACATATACTTGTAGGATGGTGTCTTGTTCGTGTTGCCTTAGGGGGGGTCCTGTTTATTTGGCGTCTATATTGAACCCTTTGCTTTTGTCGAGGACTCATGAGGACTCGGTATGTTTCCCACGAACTTTCAACATCCTAGTCATAGGCATTACCCCACTCATTCTTCATCATGCCGTGAGAAGATATGGGAGTTTCCGAAAATAGGGGACCCTAATATAGTACCCTAAATAGTAGGATTCTGATTATAAGGACCCCAAATAAGGCACCCCTAATTCTCGGAAACTCCCATTTTGGTGATCCGATAAGGCTCCTAAACCCTAGCTAAACCCTACAGTAGAAGCTAGAAAGTTGGAACATCCTTAGCCTCATGCCCTTAAAGTAAAGTAATTAAAGGGAATCCCAGCATGAATCATCCTAAATCGATGTTCCAACTTTCTGGGGTTCACTATAAAGATACCTTAAGCGTGGGAACCCCAGCATCAGTTGTAGATAGCGCACACCTGCGAAGGTGTTGAAGGCTGTAGCGTAACAGAATATCAGACATGGGTCTTAAACAAACAGACCCAAAGATCTTGTATGGTAGTCGCATCTTATAGCCATAGCCATCAAAGATGTGTAATCTTACACATTCGCATTGTATGTTTGGATCCTCGGACCCTCAGCACTGACAGGTCACTCTGTGGAGCCAGCATCGCACGTCAGCAGCCGCGCCAGCCACCGAAGGTGCCCATGGGATTGAAATCGAAAAAAGAATTTTGTGTGAGGGTTTAGGTCGCTCAGGTGTCGGTGTTGAGGATTTTGTTTGAGGGTGTAGGGCTTATATATGGATTTACGGTATATGTTTTGATTGTCAGTGCTGCTGCATTATCGTGCAAGTTTTTCAGTGTCCAGCCGCAGCACTTTGCAACTACATCATACTACAAAGTAGATCGGTATACTCACCTTTATTCTTATTCTGCTGCCACATGGACATAAGCCTTTCTCAAAACACAGACCTCCAAGAGAAGACTTGCCCAGCCGGCCTCGATAAACCCCCAACCAGAGCTCCTATCTGAAGCCGCAGGTCCAAAAAATAAGTGATATGCTTGGCTTTGGAGTATCATACTTTGATATGTTTTGAATTTTGGGGGGGACCTGTTTTTTGAAGGGAACCATTATGAATAAAAGTCTGTGCTTTGTTCTCCGTGGTTACGTCAAAGCCCAGTACAAGGGCCAGCGAATTGCAGAAGGTCTTGTTAGTTGGGGGTATCGCTATACTGCACTGTATGGGGCCATGAGGGGATCACCGCATGACGAAAGCTTCAGACCTAGTAGAAGAATGCCCCCCAAAATGACAACCCGCAAACCTTCAAGTTCCAAACGAACCCTAGACATTACCCATAGGCCCCAAAGTAATTCCTTTTTGGGATTACCTTATAGAATTCTAAATATGAACCTCAAAAAGCAACTACTTTGGGGCCTATGGGTAAGCCCTACAAACCTTACAGCCTGGAAATCCCAAACGAAAGGGCGGACTGCTGGCGAACGCACGTGCATCGAAGCCGGCGCAAGGCAGCCCTTGGGATTGTTTTGGCAATCGGGTGCAGGATGCTGTCTGGTTCTTAGTAGGGAATGGGGGAATGGATCCCTATAGTAGCCCAAATATTATCCCCAATAATAGTCCGAAATTTCCATTCCCCCATTCCCTACTAAGCACCAGGGAGGATGTCAAGAGGTCCAACCGTTTGCTTAGTATTGCATTCCTTCAGGTTCCCGAATGTATATCTCCAACTATAGTATAGCATGGAAACCCATTCCCAAAAGCATTATCGAGGCCCCTAAATTTACCGACCCAGAAACTCCAAAACCCCTAAATTAGGGAACATACCTTAAACTATATTAGGAACCCTTGTATGTTTTAAAGTACATTCCTTAATTAACATGTTTTGGAGTCTCCGTATGCCCCATACAGCCTGAAGCCTCGGGCGTGGTTAGGGTTCACCTGTCACGCCCAGATTGTACAAAAACAGCTTAGAAGCCTGAATACATACCATCATTATTCCTTAGGGCTCCTTGTCATAATTCTACTATACAGGAGCCCAATACCCAATTATAAATATGCACGCCCCGACAATAGGGCTTACCTGTCACGCCAAACTCTGCAAAATAGTGGGTTATACCCCCGTTATGTACGCGTACAGTCCATATGCCGTAGGTTTGTGGATTTCCAGGTTGGGTTTAGGGCGAAAGGTAACGCCTTGTCACTTGCATGGAGTCTCGAAACTTTTGAGTTTTAACACCAGCAGCGGCATTGAGCAGTGGGAAGCCCTGCGATGCTATACTGCTTCATGGACAAATTACGGGATGCAGCTTAGTTTACGAACCTATGTAGCAGCGATTCCTTCAGGGGCGCCCTGTTTAGCTCCGCGCCACGAAAAGTACCATCTATCTTAAGCCATAGCGAACTTGCTTCTAGGCTGCCAGTTCTCAGTAAGATGTTTGGGTACAAAGAAGACTGTCAAGAGGCAAGGAGTCTATGCTCGCCTCTAATTAAGCCTTAATGGTTGTGATGTCCGTAGCCTGCAGGGCTGGCGAGAACTTCAGCGCCTGCCTCTCGCTGATATCCGTGGCTTTGCTCAGACACCCAGACCCCCGGGAGGATCTGAAACGTAGATCCGCTAATCTGGAAGCCTACACAACAAAAGGGTATTTTGGAGGAACGCCCTTTAAGGGAAATGCTAGCTGGATCCTCGCAGGGGTCTCAGTGAATTGGGGTGTTGAGCTTGTGGTTGCTGCTGGGGTTGAGGATTTGGGGATTTTCCAGACGTTGTGCCGGGAGTGTCCAGGGATTTAAAAGAAGTGAAGAACAGTTTCCGAAAGGGGAGGGGGTGCTGCACGATATCAAAGCTGCTCCAAACCCTAGATGTGAAGGGATTGGGATAGAAGACCCTAGCCGTGACCCCAAGCCCAAAACCTCAAACGCCTCGTGCCAACATCTGGGTGCCTACTCTTCATTTGGGACCTTATGCTACAAAAGGGTACTTTATAGGAACCCAAATCTCAACAGGAGAGTCGGTAGTCTGTAACCTTGTATATTACGATATTGCGCGTATAATCCCTAGGATTTAATGTTGAATTCTCCTAGGATACTGGACGGGTAAGATGCAGCCAAGTGTAATTAGATAAATTTCAGTCGGCTGCCGTTGTTCTTGTCATGAATCGTTCAACACTACTGAACAGAGTCTTGTAAGGTTGGTGTTTTACAAGTGTTTTCTAGGGTTCTTGAGTTGTTTACAACGGGTTGCCGGGGTTCTTGGTGCGTTACATGGGCTATCTAGGGTTCTTGATTTGTTTACAAGTTGTTTCTAAGGTTGATGTTCACAAGGGTTCTTGAGAGTTGTTGATTTGTTTACAAGTGTTTTGTAGGGTTATTAATGTTTGGCAAGGATTTTCTAGGATTCTTGATTTTTCACAAGTGATTTCTATGGTTCTCGATGTATTACAAGGGTTTTATATGTTTTCTAGGGATCTTACTTGTTTACAAGTGGTTTCTAGGGTTCTTGATGTTTTAACAGCGTGTTCCAGGGTTCTTGTTTTTCTGTTTAAGGGGGCTGAGGGGTTCTTAGAAGGCCTTGGAAAGGGTTCTGTTAAGGCTAGAGAATGTAGGGAGTTTATAGGGGTTCAGGCCGTGATTCAACCAGCGCCAGCAGCAGCACTGAAAGCCGTCGTCGGGTATGCGGTCGAACTTCAACGATGATGTGATTCCTATGAATGAATATAGAAGCTTGAAATAAGCACCATGTTTTTCGTCGGGGGTCCTGGTTGGAATTCTGAAATTTTAACAAGCCAAGGCCTCATTCTGCTCGTTAGGGCCCCTAAACTATGCATTATTCTCAGTATTGCTTGAGCGCAGCTCTCCATTACCTTCAATTTGTTGTTAAAACGCCAAAGCCATAGTTCCTAGTAGTAGAGTAGGTAACCTTTAACCTTTTGGGGTAGTATAATCCCTATATAATCCTTATATTATGAAAAAGGTTAACCTTTAGTTCCCCATGATACCCGACAATGCGACAAGGAGGAGTTTGTAGAGCCCTAAGCCATGCAAACCTGGACCTTACCCATAGGCCCCAAAGTAGTTCCTTTTTGGGGTTCATATTTAGAATTCTATAAGGAAATCCCAAAAAGGAACTACTTTGGGGCCTATGGGTAGAGCCTAGAAGCCCTAGCGCGCTAGAGCTCAGAGCCTTAAACTTAAACCCCAAATCCTACGCCCTGAGCCATAAACCCTAGGCCCTAAAAACCCTACAGTCCTGGGCCCTAGAATCTTACGCCCTCTCAGGCAAGGACCTAACATCCTTGAGATCGTGCTGATGGCAGCATAGAAGACTGTGAAGATCCGGACTTTGCCAAAGAAGGTACTAGTTTCAGACCGTAAACCTTAACCCCTAAACCCTAAACCCTAACCCCAAAGTAGGTACCATGTTTTTTCTAGGCTTTAGACCCCAAAGCAGGTACTCTCTGCATACGCAAGTGGATGCATCATAGCTGTGTGCAGTATAGGCAAATAGAGGTTCATTAGGTATCTACAATAGTCGAAAATAGGTTGCATGATTGCATATATGGGTAGTCTTCTAAATTAGGGCCCCTTTTTGGGTCACCAAAATGGTGCGGCACCCATGCAAAAAGGACCCCCCAAAAGCAAACGGACCCTAATTTAGAGAACCGTCCATATGTCATAGTAGAAGCCCAAAAGTTGGAAACCCAATAGCCTCAATCCTTAAGAGTAATGTATAAGGAATCCCTTTATTATAATATACAGTGACCTACGGCCCGGAGAATGGATCTTTCGTTCGGCCCTGAAGGGGTGCAGACGAAGGCAAATCTCAGCGAGGTCAAAAAGCTCCTTGGCCCGACGTGCCGAGGGCTTCAGGAAGTTTCTGGAGATCTGAGGAGGGGTGTAATGTAAGGGCCTTAATAATTAGAACAGGGTTTTGGGGGTTCCTTATTATAGTTAAAGTCTAGTATACCCCCAGCCCTTATTCTAATTATTAAGGCCCCTATAGTATGTCCGTTGTTGAGTTACACTTACGGGGCATCGGCATATGCACTGTTGCTTTTTTGTTCAAGGGATTCTGAGCGGGACTCTCGGAGGTCGGAACATGCAGGAGCTTTGTTTCGTAGATCTTTTCACTGTGCGACGCTGCAAAGCGCCTGTGGTCTCAATAGCAACTAGGACGACAAACATAGGGTTGAGGGTTTAGGGATTATTGCTTTTTTGATTTCAAGGTCAAGGGAGTTCCGTGTTATTGTTCCCGCAATGGATGCTCTGGCAAGGCGTCCAGCATTTTGATCCGCATGTTAGGAATAGAAGGAACAGCCTAAGGACCTTGTTCTCACCTTCACGCGATGGGTGGCTTAACGGGTTTGCCGGGTCCTGAAGCCTAAACTAGAATTGTAGACGGTAGTAGCACATGAATCCGCAGGACGAACAGCTTCGACGCCGCAGAAGAGTGGTTTGCCCACGCCAAGAAGGCAGGACTCAGATTACGGCCACCCAAATTACTATAGGGTCTTAAAAGATTACCTACACTTTTTTGGGGGGTTCCGTATTATAATTATAGTATAATATACCGTCAAAACCCTGGTGTAATTTTTAAGGCCCTTAGATCAAAACCCTTAGCCCGAGCTATTGGGCTGCACACAAACAATTCCACAACCACCAGATCTTTCCTAAGCCCTAAACCCTAAACCCTAAACCCTAACCCTAAACCCTAAACCCTTTCCTTGGCTTTTGAGGTGTTCAAGCTGCGTTTCCCGTACCCAGCACCCAGGGCTATAGGATTTCGATATGGGTGGTTCTCAAAGTTAGGGTCCCTTTTTGGGTCCCTACTATAATACCGCACCTATTTTTTAGGGTACCCAAAAAGGGACCTTAATTTTGACAACTACCCATATGATTTTTTTGGCATTATCAACACTGTAGACTGGAGAATATGAGCCTGTAAACCCCATGGCCCTGAACTACCAGGCCCCCTAACCCGATATGCTTAACCTTCGTTTCTAAACTCCTAGACTCTTCCTAGACCTTAAGACTTAAGCTCCTAAGCACCTAAACCAATCTCAAACCAGACCCTGCCCCTAAACCTTAAACTCCCCAAACCCAGCCCCCCCTCGACTCCGATTTGTGGCCCTGCTGTTTAGAGGTTCAGCGGACTTAGTAAGTATGGCTACGAGATGCTACGAGTAAGGTAACTATACTTTCAACTACTTGTAACCCTAGTTAATTCAGGTACTTATAACCCTATACTTACTGAGTCTAATGATCCTCCAAGTAGGTTATTTCTCCATCCTAATCTTCGGACTCTGTGACAGGTTGGCATTGCTCTCACAGCGCCCGTTTTCACAGAGGCCAGCAGCCCGAAGAAGACCGCAAACCGTTCACATTCCCAGTGGCAAACCTCGACTCTAAAACAGTGGTCGCAGGGGTAGGGGGCCAATTGTCGATGCAAGCTTTGAGGAAAACCGTAAATATATAGGATCGGAATAAGTAGCAATGACATCCCTGTGTAATAGGGGCCTAAATAGTTACCAATACTATTTTGGGGGTTCCTTGTTATACTTATAGCAGAATGCGTCCCGAAACCCTGTTCTAATTATTATATGACGCGCCTTCAAGCTTAGACTCCTAGGACGTGGATGGAGGTAGATTGGGTGCTCTGTTTTCGGAGAGGTCCTCATCATGAGAGCGATGCTATCTATAGGGCTTCGGGTTGAATAGTGCCTACATCATGGGTAACTTCTTTTCGAGAGTTTTTAGAGTACAGTAAGCTGGTGTTCAAGTTGGTACTGCACAAAACTCTGTAGCCTTAGTCTGAAGCTGAGTGGAGGCCTCAGTGAGGAAACCCAGGAGAAGGTAGAAATTACTGAACCTGCTGTGCCTAAACTCGGGTGTGCCTACACAGTAGTATAGGGTGCTGAAAGACTAGGAATAAGCTTCATAGTCCCGTGTAGACCCTGACTGAGCTAACTGTGGTGACCGCTTTACTAAGTTACTATGTAGTCTCTTTGTGATTTATGTTCACCTACATCATGAGAACTCTGCAATCCAAATCATACATGATGTTTTTGTGTTTCCCAAGCAACTTAACTTAGGCCGAACTGAGTTGAGGGACAGGGAAAGAGCTGCTTACACCAGGCGTTTGACGGAGGACAGGGGCTTAGGAACTCATATTCTCAACGGGTCCTAGGTACTGTTACGGGGGATAGCTCCCCAAATCATAATAGTAATCCCAACCCTACACTCTACTATATAGGCACTTTGCACCCTTTGGGATTAGGATCCCCGCTTGAATCCCTATACACCGTAAACCTCTAAGGCCTAAACCCAAACTACAGCCTTAAGTCTTTAAGTCTAAACCCGAAATCCCTGAGCCTGTAAACCGTGAACCCTAAACCCGGAACTCAAAGCCACTCTACCTAGATCGTGAACTCCTTTGCGGGCCAGGGTGACTGGAAAGGCAGGGAAGCGAAACCTGTGGTTTTTTGGGGTTTAGGGTTTAGGGTAGAGGCGCATGAGGTTTCCCTGTAGGTCCAAGTATCCACTAATGAAATACTGTCCCACATACTAACGTACAGAACTACTAAAATAAACCCAAGTACCTAATTATTGGGTCCTTTAGGCCCTTAGGGTTTTTCAGAGTTTGAAGAAAAAGGGGTCCGAATTGTTCGAACGGTTCCCCAAGACACTCACAGCAGGGGAAGTCCCCTGAGTCTCTACTGGTTTGGGCCTCTACATTAAGCCGTGAACGACCCCTAAACCCTAAGCCTCTAAACCCTAAACCCCTAAACCCTAAGCCTCTAAACCCTAAACCCTAAACCCCTAAACCCTAAGCCTCTAAACCCTAAACCCCTAAACCTTAGACCTCAAACCCTACATGACAACCTTGCGAAGCAATGGCCTTTCAGCTTTCTTGCAAAGAAGGTTGACATGTAACGGGAGTTCGGGGTAACCGTAGCTAGGCTTGGGAAAGTCACTTCAGCAATCAACAGATTGCAGGTCAGAAGTCCCAGCAAAAAGACATATTTTAACCCTAAGCACCTTCGAGGGAATGCAGTAGGGCTCGAAGCTGCCCGAAGATACTACAGACCTGCGATGTCTCAGTAGTAGAGCAGGCAACCTTCAACCTTTTTGCTTTTTGTATTCTTCTCATGCCCTTTCGTACTTTTTTTGGTCACTATATTCCCTGCCAAATGCTACAGGCTGACCTTGAAGTCCCCTAGACTACTGGACAAGTAAGACGTGGAACCCACAGGCCCTAAGACCTTATGTGGGAGTTTTCGAAAATTCGGGGAACCTTATTTTGGGGTCCTTTGTGACCCGCGAGACTTCAAGTCTGGCTGTCAAGGACATCTCTGAAGCTACCTACCGTGAGTGGCTTTCATCTCTTGATGCAACTGCTAGCGCATTAGACATGATCATCGCCAATTTCCAGTGATTGATACAGCACCTGTCTGTTCTTATTGTCTCAACTTCGTCGCCTATGACCTTGTGTCCGCCTACCTTGTAAAAGGGATCCTACTATTTTCCGGTACTGTATTAGGGTACCCTATTTTCGGAAACTCCCATGTGGAACCCTCCAGAGTCTCCAAAGACCCCCTTACCTGAATGCCATGACAGGGGCTGAGAAATGGTTTCAGCGCGCGGCAGAGGGCAACTGCGACCTTGAAGAGCTCATGCGCCGCCGGCATGTATGCAAAGCAGCAGTGCCTACAACAACAGCAGCAACAGTAGCAGGAGTAGCACCAGTACCAGGCGTGGAAGTAGTAGTCGTCGTCGTAGGTCGAGGTCGTCGTCATGATCGTTTTCACAGCCGTAGTCGCAGTTGTCGTCGCAGTAGTATTTAGCAGTAGCAGTACCAGTACCAGTACCAGTAGCAGCACCAGCACCAGCAGGAGCAGGAGCAGGATCAGGATCAGTAGCAAGAATAGGAGGGAGCAGGAACAGGAGCGGGATCAGGAGCAGGAGCAGGAGTAGGAGTAGGAGTCGGAGCAGGAGGGGTAGTACTAACAAAATCATTATATAAGAGTAGGAGGATGAAGACGAAGAGGAGGAGGACGAGGAAGACTACGACTTGGTGACTAGGTGACTGGGACAAGCAGTAGCAAGCGGCAGCTTCCACCACCATCATTGAAGGCTTCATCGTCGTCATCTTTCTTTCAGCATCAGCATCATAGACCTGACAATGGCTCAATAAGGCCGATCATGCTCAAACGCACAACTACAGCGCCAGGTGCAAAGCAAATGCCACTGTTTGATGTTTTGCCCAACATTACTGGTAACATGCAGCTGTCGTTTATTCCGCTTATCCTCATAGTGTTGGCCATGGTCGTGGTTGTTGCTGTCGCGGCTTCTGTTGTTGCTGCTGGTGCCCCTGCTTCTGCTGCTGCTGTTGCTTCTGCCAGTCCGATCACCTCCAGTCGAGTTATGATCATGCCATGACCATCATAAGTGCTTTTCCATTGGAGTCGCTACTGTAGTGTTACAACTATCATTCCGTATGATGCCCAATGCCAGAATGTTTCGTATTCCTTGAAATGCTCTGACTACTTCTGTAACTTACTGCATGGGCTTAACCCTTCATTGAAACCCGTGGCCTTCGGGGGAGGGATACCCGTTTATTTTATTACATACTCCGAAGAGGAGCCATAAGCGAGCAAGGTAAAAGCATCACGCCAATATCGTGTCCAAAACCGTTTGCAATGGCAAGGCTTGTGCTCATGTCATGACAAGGCCGAACTAAGATACTGACAATTATTCAGTTTGGGCCTAAACCCTTACACCCCCAAACTCCTAAACTCCAGCCCGCTGAACCTATCCCCCCTCCCCACCCGCCCTCCAACAAGTGAGCAAAACACCAAACCCTACAAACCTTCAACAAAGATAGGCTCCAAAATAGTTACCAGGATCCTCAGGGCTTTCCAAATAGGGTCTCCTAAGTTTAGGGTTTAGGGTTTAGGGTCCCCCCCCCACCAAAACACGAAAACAATATGAATTTACATTAACAACAAGGATGATAAGTAACAAGTAATGCAACTAGCAACAGCATCGATAGCCATAGTAGCAGATGTACTATAGGGGCCTAGGCCTTGACAATTACCAATACTATGTTGGGGGGTTCCTTGTTACATTTCAAGAATAATGGGCCCCAAAATCCCATTCTTTATTAAGGCCCTTATATTAGCCTTTCTATTTCTCTCAGGTACGACCGCCTGATCATCCTCGCCGCTCGCGGTGGCGACTATACTTCGGCGAAGCGTCAGCTTCCTAGAAACCCTGCGTGGGCAGAGTTGTGCTCGGAGACCTTCCAAAATTCCTCAATCAAGGACTGTACCCTAAATCTTACAAGGGATTTCATTAAGATTTGAGTTATATTCCTTAGTTAAGGGGTTTTGGAGTCTCCGGGTGTTTAAAGACCCTAAACCGTCTTAAAACCCCTGTGGGGCCTCGTCTTGTTTAAATGGGAGCCTAAACCCTAAACCCTCGAACTCCCCATGGGCTTAGTTGTGTGTTGCATAGGTTGGTGTATTTTTGGAGAGAGTGAGAGAGAGAGAGAGACACAGAGAGAGTTGAGGTTTAATTACAAGGTTTTCAGATCTCTGATGTGGTCTCGTACGTTTGTGTCAGTAGGGCATTACTTATACACTTCATGTTTAGCACTCGTGTTTTGTAAGTTGATGGTTGTTGGGGGCTATGCTTTTTCAATGGGCGAGGTCTGGTCAAGCATTTTCTCAAGATATTTATATTGGAACCACTGAGTTTCCCCAAGGCTCCATGTAGCCATATAGTTAGTATATACTTATAGGTCATTAAAGTACCTATATAGAAACCCCTTTAAGGCCTAAGTATATACTATATGGGCACGTGGAGCCTTAGGGCTTTTTTGTTTCGGCTTACAGCGTTGCAGACCGGGCACAAGATGCTTGGCGTCGCTGACTACACGACGACGCTCGAGCCCAACACCCATGGACAGAGGTCGCGGCTTCGAGATGGAACAACACTGAGCCTCATAGTGGACGGCCCCTAAACCCTAAACCCCTAGACCCTAACCCCTAAACCCTAGCCCCTAAACCCTAAACCCTAGCCCCTAAACCCTAAACCCTGAACCCTAACCCCTAAACCCCTAAACCCTAACCCCTAAACCCGAAACCCCTAAACCCCTAAACCCCTAAACCCTAAACCCCTAAATCCCTAAATCCCTAAACCCTAAGCCGTAAACCCTAAACCCTAAATCCTTTGACAAGGCCAAGCCTGAACTGCCAAGATGGCTGCAGTCACGGAAGCCGAAGGTGGAGTGTTCGAACGCGTCAAGCGTGTCATGTAGGAACCTGATTAAGAAACCTTGGGCCTTTATTAGGGTTCCTTCTATGAATCCTACTATTTTGAGGTTCTAGGCACAGGGTTTCTTAATCAGGTTCCTACATGACGTTAGGTTTGATAAATACGGGAGTGCTGGTTCACGGCTGCGGGTGCTGGGATCAACCCGTAGTATACCGTTCAGCCTGTTGTGCAGAAGATCAATGAAGCCTGGGCGAGCGTCTCAGATCTGTGGGAACTGGACACGAAAACTACGAGCATGATATGGCTGCAACGCGAAACTTGACAAGGGCAGCTGGGGCCAGTGTGATGGTTGGTTCAAGACGAAGGAGAAGGAAATGAAAGATCATGTGCAGAAGAAGGCCCAGAAAGCTTTGAGTGTCATGCACGACTCGATTGCGGAGATCTGGAGGCTCTGGATCGTTAGCGATCTGGATTTTTATCCTGCACAAAAATATATCGAAAAGCTCAGCTTATCGAGCGATTCCCTGATGATTCGTCCTGGTGACCCTAAACGCTAAACCTTAAACCCTAAACCCTAATTGTCCTGCTAGACAGAATCAGCCCACGAGATGATTCCTGAGTGCCTGGCAGAGATCGTTACCCAGACCCTCGGGAGGATCCAAAAAGTAGATCCCCTAATTTGGGGCTCTATACTACTAAGGGTACTTTATAGGAACCCCCATTAAGGGATCTACTTTTTGGATCCCAGAGGGTCCATATACACTATTTATGGAATTAGGCCCTCAAAAAACCATCCCTGTTTTGGTTTTTGGGACCTAATTCCATAATGGTAGTGTATGTGGGACCCTCTGGGTGAATTCTGTGGAATCAGCTCTTTGATTCCATGGTCTGGCACACAGTGTCCAGTACGAAGTTCAGGCAAAAGCCCTGAACCCAAAAGCCTAAAGGCCCCTGAACTCTGAACCAAAAACCTCAACGGAGCTTTGGAGTACCATGCTTTAAAACTTACTTTTTCTTAAAAGGAACCATTATGAAGTAGAAGTTTACACCTTTTTCTCCCTGGTTACTTAGAAGCCCATTTAAGGCCGCTGAATCCTGACCCTGAACCTTCTCCCTGCATTGATGCTCGACAGGCGAACAGAGATTGCCGCCTGTCCATCACCTCAACTTAATCGCCCAGGGGATGTAGTAAACGGCTCATAGTAGGGTTCGTCTTCGGGGCTCGGATGAGATAGCAAACAGCTCTGGTAGCGCTAGGGATTTAGGACTTAGGACGGCTCATATGCAAGAGTTTTAGTCAGGATAGCCGCGACAACCAGGGTACATAGATCCCAACCATACCCTCCGACCATTCCTAAACTCTCTGATCCCTTAAACCCGAAGACCCTTGCATCACCCTCATGCGAACATGTAGACCGCACAAACTGCTACGGAAACCAGATACTTATAGACCCTGATAAGACTAGGTTTTTATGGGTCCTAAGGCAACCCTCATGGAACCACGTCAGACATATTAATATATGTGTATCAGTGCATATACATATACTATATAGTGGTAGTATAAAAATACATTATGGCCTAATATAAGCTAATACTACTGAAATGAGAGAGGCTGGTTCCAGCGCTGCTCTTCCTCCGGGGCGGTGCCAGACGTCGGCGGCTCAGTGTGTTCCCCAAGACTACTGCAACTCCTTCTTTCCAAACCGGGCCGGAAAAGCCTATGGTACAGGGGCTGCGGTTTATCTTCCAACAGCAAGAGACCGGGCCGGAAAGCCGGGGTTACGGCGGTTGCGGTTTAAAGCTTAGGTCTTACGGGTTGGGGCTTCAGGATTGATGGTTGAGGGATCTGCTGCCTGTGGCCTAAATGCAACCCTGTAGAGTCTTGCCGCACTAGAGGCCATCATAGTATGGATATTTCGGATTTTGTGTCACTGACTTCTGTCCCTACATTCGTAACAACTGGTTGCATCACGATGACTGCCATCACGAATGCCGGGGCTATTGTTTCGAACGTCACGAATACGTCCTGTCGACCATGTTTGCAGCAGCAATTACTGCCATGGCATGCGCTCATCGGGCTTGCAGAATCGAAGGTGGTTTGAGTATAGGGGTTGGGGTTTAGGGTTTAGGGTCCTTCAGGGTAGCTAATCCCCAAACCCTAAACAGTGCTGTCAGGTTGTCTTAGACCCTAGACCCTAAACCTAACTTAAGCCCCAAGCCCTGCAATGCCTACCCTTGAACCTTAAGCATACCTTGAGCCTGCACCGCAAACCAGAGCACCTCTTGGACAGTGATGCCGAGCACAAGCTTTCAAAGAACCGTGTGTGCCACCCGCACACGGTTCACCAAAAGCATCAAAGACATTAAGGCCGTGCAGGAGGCCGGAGCAGCCGGGCACAAGTCTCTTGCCCAACTCATGGCTTTGGAAGTGCCCCAGAATCTCTTGTCAGCACGGCCTTTGACAACGTGGTGGAGCAGTTGT
Source organism: Symbiodinium sp. clade A Y106 (assembly GCA_003297005.1). Classification (NCBI taxonomy): domain Eukaryota; class Dinophyceae; order Suessiales; family Symbiodiniaceae; genus Symbiodinium; species Symbiodinium sp. clade A. The sequence continues at coordinate 45,632 of BGNK01004279.1, forward strand.
TGAACACTGTGCCCGTAAGCCTTAAACCCTGTAGCCTGCATCCCTGAACCTTAATTAGACGGTGTACATAAATCCCCTATACCTATATAGTAATGTAAATGCTAAGCCCTGTTTGACTCTATCCCGTAGACCCAGTAACCCTTACTTTCAGGCCATGGCCTACGTCGCTTTGGTCCACGGCGCCTGTGAAGACGGACACGCCAGCGACGCTGAGGAGTTTTTCGAGGCCCTTTGGTATGTCTCGGGGTATGCGGGTTACAAAATGGCATTCCGGTTCAGGATTTATCATCAGTGTCGATGCTCTGTATTATCTCAGCCTACCATTGCACCTGCGGTATATATAAACATATATATATATATATGATATTTATCCTGCATAAGCAACATGCGTTATAGATCCTGAGGGTTTGGGGGTTTAGGTTATTCAGGGTACCCAGGGTTTACTCAGCGGGTTCACTAACTGGGGTTGTGTTGACTCGGTGTTGCCGGCATTTCTGGTTTTTGGTTCGTGGAAAGAAAGGTTTCAGTTTCCGGTGTTTTCAAGTTCAGGGACGAGCATCTCGTGAAACTGGAAACGATTTCACGTAGATGTTTTCTTAAAGAGCCCAGGAAGAAAAGTAGCAAGAAAGAAGCGTCGCATGGTGGAGTCATTCGAATCCTGTACACGGGCCGCGTTTTCAGGCATGCTCTGAGTCAGCACCAGGTGCAGTTTCTTTCGCTAAAGCGATGTCTTGAGTTCCCGACCCCTCCCGAGAGCCCCCCCAACCCAAACAAGGGTGCACAAAAGAAACAAGAAACAAAACCCGCAAGATGCGCAAAAAGAAGCATTGTGCAATGATGTGCATCATGCGATAGGATGCATCCAGCCAACAAACGTTGTGCAATCATTAATTTTGTCTTGCTGAGCCAAAGAAGAACAGAAACAACAGCGAAGCGTGTCAGTCTGGAACAGTACAAATCCTGCACCCAGGCCACGTTTTCGGGCATGTAGCAAATGAAGCCAAGAAAGCACAAGCTGAAAAAGAAGGCCGGACATGGACGTCATCACCCCTCCCCCACCACCCCCCCTCCCCAGCCCCCCAAAAAAACAAAAAAAAAGACAACCTTTAAAACACGGAGACCGGAAACAGCCCAACAACGCGCTATGCATTCCTGCGCCTTGTGAGTGGAGGAAGCAAAACAGACACATCGAGCAATCATTTTCAGGCAACTGTGAAATCTGCCGAATCCGTCGTGCAAGCCACGCTTTCGCGCAAGCCGTACATGAAGCTTCAACGGCGTGGCCCCAAGACATCGCCCCGAAGACTACGTAAAATAGGCAGAAAAATCGTCCCCATTCCCGAACCCGCTTGCAGGGTTTAAGGTTGTTAGGTTTGCAGGTTTATAGGTGTATTGCTTAGATACGATGGTTAACAGGGCCACATACCCTCAACCGTAAATTCTAAACCGAACAAACACATATTAGAGCTTAAACCCCGCGAACCCCAAACTCTCTACAGTAGAAGCCAGAAAGTTGGAGCATCATTATCCTCATGCCCTTAAGGTAAAGTATAAGGGATCCTAGCACTAATCCTCCAAAATCCATGTTCCAACTTTCTGGCTTCTACTATACCCTAAACCCGGGAGAGGCCGCCGTGCGGACGGGATTGTCACCCACGGTTCAGCTGTACACTCCCATCGCACCTTGGCACTCCCACAGCCGGGGTTGGAGTTTAGGGTTTGGGGCTCAGGGTATTGGGTATAGGGTTTGGGGGCTTGGGGGGTTTATCATGCACCCTCTGCAGAAAGCCCAAACCTTAAAGGGGCCTGAGCTTATAGATCCCCTTGGTGTATGTTACAATGTAGTTTTCCTATGAAACCCCGAAGACAATCCTACTCGAGTTATTCAGGCCCTTCTCGTAAAAGCTATAAAACACCCTATAAAGCCTTACATACGTTTATTACTGTTTATAGATAGATAGCCATAAATGAACGTTGAATAAGACCCTATAACAGCCGATAAACCCAATGGTTTGTTTTTAGCGGCTTGAAAGCACAGGTGCGCTGCCACGCCCAGCAGGGAGCCATGGAGAAGGCAGAGGAGTGGTTTGAAAGGATACTCAAGGCCGGGAGGGGCTCTAGGGCTCTTGGGGTTTTAGGTTGAGGGGGTTTAGGGTTTAGGGTTTTAGGGTTTTAGCGGTTGTGGGCTTAGGGTTTTAGGGTTGTGGGCTTAGGTTTGAGGAGTTGTAGGGTTTAGGGTCCAGGACCTGGGGTTTGGGATTTAGGGTTCTGTGGTTTAGCAGCATCTTAGGAATTTAGGCATAGAGGATTAATGGCAAGGCGTCGAACTCAGAAGGCAAGCATGCTTTGCGCTGTACCGGTTTAGGTTTAGCATTTAGGGTTTAGGGTTTGGGGGTCAGCATTATTGTAGGGTTTAGAGCAAAGAGGGAGGATTTTTGAAAAGTATCTGCTATACTACCCGTAGCTTACACGAATGCGACTGAGCTGAGGACTTGTGGCTTCAGGGCTTATTCAGGTCCTCCTGTAGGGTTTCGGGTTTGCAAGCCGGGGTTGGTCTGCTTGTACATCCTCAGCGTTCCGTTCCATCATTCCCTTGCAAGTCCTTTTCAAAGGTGCATGTCTTTGGGGATTCGGGAGTGCGCTACTCCCCAACTTCAAGTCCAACCACCCCAACTAAAACTGAGCCAGCCCATGTGCTTTCCAGATCCCCAGTCCAAACTCCCAACTTTAAACTCCTAAGACTTGCACCCCAAAACCCTCCAAACCCTATAGGCCCTACATAATCATCCCGAGGTGTTCTATTCCAAAGCACAAGTAGGGATGCAAGCCATGAAAGGTACACGCAAGACTAAATTTTAAAGGCCCTCAGACCCTTGACCCCGAAAACCTAAACCCTGTAAGCCCTAAAATCCTGAACGAAACAGCGCTATCAAATCTTGCAGCCCTACCCCCAACACCCTCCAACTGCCCTTTGAGTTATACCTTAACTACCCTATTGTAGAGGCCGTAAAGGCTCTACACACGGGTGCTTGGAGGGTCCAGGTAAACTCAAAGTCCCGTCGCCCAAAGCCCTGCAAGGTGGGCTTGACTCCGGGGCTCATGCCTTACACCTCCTTGGTCAGTCTGGCGCACAGATGAGAGGTTTAGAGTTTCAAGTTTAGGGTTCAGGGTTTAGGGTTCAGGTTTTGGGCTTCACAGAAAGGGGTTTAGGCGTTTAGGGCCTAGAGTTCACAGTATAGGTTTTAGGTTTAAGGTAGTAGCTGGTGGGGTTGGATTTCCGTTTTCCTCTGTACTAATATAAGACTTCAGAATTCTTTAGAATTCGTCGAGACATTCATGAAGCACGGAAGTGTACTTGAAAGCCGTAAAACTGAACCCTGACCTTTTACACTCCCCTCATGCCCGCAATCCCAAAGTGCCTTCGATCTGCATAGCTTAGTAGGAGCTACGGGAGGTTGGAGACGCAAACCTTTCAACATCTTGCAGCTCTTAGCTGGTCAGTGTGTCATTTGCCGGAGGGAGGAGGGGGGGGTGCTAAACACCCAAAACCCTTAGCCCTTAACCCTTGACCCTCTAAAGCCTAAACCCTAAACCCTGAACCCTTGACCCTCTAAAGCCTAAACCCTAAACCCTTAAGCCGTAAAACCTTAGATCAAATCCTGAAGCTGCAAACCTTCAGCCCGAAACCTTGAACTCTAAACTCTTGAGAACTCTCTCTTGGGAAGGCGGTCAAAACATTTTTGCCGTCGGGTGATGCAAGCCCAAACTCATGCCACAAGACCGCAAGACCCCGAATAGGATAAGCTACACCCCGGACCTTTAAACTCTAAATCCGTAAACCTACATGTTAACCCAAACCTCTCTGAACCCCGAACGCAGAAACTCGATGGGCTCGAGCCAAACCCGCCCTTCAAGTTCACTTCGGAACCCCAAACTGAAACACAGAATCCTTAACCCCCGCCCCCTCCTCCCCTTCCCTAAGGGTCCAAAGGACCCAATAATTAGGTACTTAGGTTTCGGATAGAAGTTATGTAGGTTACTATTTTGGAGAGTATATGATAATTAGGTACTTGGACCCTTAGGGCTTAACCGAAAGTGTACGAGGTGGTCACTGCCGCCTTCAAAACTTCGACAAGGCAAGATCCTGAAGATTTTCAAGGAGGGCCCAGGTACCCTTTAAGTTACCCCAAGGGTCCAAGTACCCAATAATCATATACTCTCCAAAATCCTAACCTACGTAACTACTATCCTAAAACAGAGTACCTAATTATTGGGTCCTTTGGACCCTTGGGGTTATATAGGCTTCTCCCACAGGGTCCAAAGATATGACCATTTTGGAATTAAGCCCCAAAACACCATTCTATACATGGCTTTGGGGGGGGGACCTAATTCCATAATGGTAGTGTATACTTATTTATGAAACTATTAAACATATGTATATATATACACACACATATATATATATGCATATATATATATTTGTTTATTTATTTATACAGATACAAATGGACCCTTTTGGTACGGGTACACATGTAGTATATCTGTTGGCCTTACAGTACCCATACAGGAACCCATTGAAACACCCACGTATATACAACAGAGGTACCTGGACCACACAACACCGTATGCATCCATATACTAAAACCTCAGAACTCTTGAATGATCCGTACAGGAACCGTACAGTAGACCCTCTGAAGCAACTCAAAGAAAAAAACTCTGAAAGGAACCTCTAAAGTAAGCCTCGGAGACCCTTGTACAAAGGCACCCGTACACGAGCCCTTGCGGCTTTGAGCTACGCATTTACAGCGTTAGGCTCAGGGTTTGGGGTGTATAGGGTGTAGGGTTGAGGGTTCCCTAACGACCCTGAACTGAATTCTCAATCCGAACCCAACTGCGCGTACGATCCGAGGCTTCAGGGTTTCGGTGAAGGGCCGTCGGTGTGTTCCCTTCTGGTACCGATATTGCATATGTGTATATGTATGTATATATACATATTCATAGTATATTCGGGTATGTATGTATGTATGTATGTGGACATGTATCCTAGTGTATCTTATAAAAATGTTGTATTTATTCATTTATTTATGTATTTCTCTGTATAAATATACGCGCACATACATGCACATGCCTTGGATCCGTTAAGACCTTCAGCAGTATATACTATATAATATAGAAGCTTCATTGCATTCAGGGCTGAGGGGCCTGCAGCGTTTGGTGGTGCTTTGGGGCCTGCTTAGGCTTCTCAGGGTTGTCATTAGGTTTATTAATTGGAGTTTCCGTGATCCCTAAACCCTAAACCCTGAACCCTAACCCTAAACCCTAAACCCCTAAACCCTAAACCCTAAACCGATATAAGCTTGGGGTTGATAGGTTCGGGCTCCTTGCTAATATTATCATACTTTCTGCCGGGCACTCATCATAATGTCGACTTCCTTCCTTGGAGGCCAGTCACCTACAGTAGGTCGGGCTCAGGATTAAAGGAAAGGTTTGCAGTTGTAGGGCTTGTGGAGCAGCAACCCATTACATAATATATTCCTAGAGGCTCCATATATATGTATATACACTACCATTATGGGATTAGCTCCCAACAGATCATTCTTATTATGGTTTTAGGGACCTAGTTCCATAACGGTAGTATATGTAGAGCCTCTGGGTAATATAACATAATATACCATACTATAATATTAGTATAATATAGTAGAATATACTACAATATGAGATGGTATAGTATAATATAATATAATATAATATTTTTTGTAGGCAACCGGGCTTGTAGGATTTCGTCTCCTAAGTTCTCCTTGGCTCACCCCTTTCCTGCAGGCAGAGTCGTGGCTGAAGCGCTCGCGAGAGGCCGGGGTCTTTCGGTTCAAAGGGCCTTTCCCTAAGGGTCCATGTGCCCAAATAAGGTTCCTGTCAGGGTTCTATAAGGGTATCAGAAGGGTATAGGGTTCAGGGTTTAAAGGTCCATGCACCCAAATAGTTTATACTTTGGCCTTAAAGTACTCCCTATGTAGGTACATTGGGCCCAAAGTATATCTGGGTACATGGACGCGTAGGGCTCAGGATCATCTTACAAGAGATCTGTGAGGGGTTTTGCAAGGGTCTTTAGGGTTTAGGATTTAGGGTTTGGGGTTTTCAAGGGCTTGGGTTCTGTCTTGTGGTATGGGGAAACTGCCTAATTGTATGACAGAATCTACATTACCACTACGTCCCTTCCAAACACTCCAAGTCGTAGTGCATGCATCATCTTATTATGACAACCCCTGGACCTTAAACCCCTAAACCCCTAAACCTCTAAACCCTAAACCCTAAACCCACCCCAAAGTACGTCTACACCCTACGCCCTATGCTCTTCGCATTCAGGGCTCAGGGTTTTTATGGCCTAAGACACCTCATCGATTGAACCCTCTGCCGCAGGACCCCAACCAGACACCCTGCACTGCACAACTGTAAGAAAACCCAAGCCACAAACTACTACCAAAAAACTGGCAACAGTCGCTCTCTCTCTCTCTGTCTTGCACTCTCTCCCTCTCCCTCTCCCTCTCCCTCTCTTTCTCTCCCTCTCTCTCTCTCTCTCTCTCTCAAGCCCGTGGATCCGAAATCCTTCGGCCCCAAAATCCCACTGGCGGGGGCCCTCGGAGCTCGATGCGGTGCAGGCTGGTCTTCCGCCGCCGCCTCAGCTGTAGCAGTTCCGCGGCTTCCGCGGTCGGGTCTAGGGTTTAGTTGGGGTTTCGGGTTTAGGGATGTTTAGGGTTCAGGGATAATCAGGGTTAAGTTAAGGGTCTAGGGATGTTCAGGGTTTGGGGCTTGGGGCTGGTGGGGTTTACTGTAGGGTTTCGGGTGGTTTTGGTCTTGTGTAGAAGCCTAACCTAGAAGTAGAGATAATCCTTGTATTATGAAAAAGGTTAACCTTTAGTTCCCCGTGATACCCCCCTGGGCATCAAAACAGCCCAAAAGCCTTACATAGTATGGTCTTTGGGCCCAAAAGCCTTAATATATGAGTCCTTAGATTCCTAGGGCCCGACAAGTAGGTAAATAGTCGGTCACGCTGTGCAATCCTTGGGGTTCCTTATCAGGCCTGCGGTGTAATAATCCCCAAAACCCTCTTCCAATGATTCTAATTGTTAAGGCCCGATATATATATATATATATATATATATATATGTATACATATATGCATAAATATGTATATGTATATATAATTGGCATTTATTTATATACAGACACACACACACACTGTCTTGAATAACTAGCTCGGCTCTGCTAGGACAGGATGGTAGAGGTCTCTTCTAGTAGGGTTGAAGGTTTAGGGAGGGATCACGATCACCTCTGGGTGCTTGTGTGTGTGTGTGCATCTGACACTGGACTGGTCATGCTCCCTTCGAAGTTCTTGTCGCAGTGCTTACCGACAATGGGTCGTCGTGGTTGACGCCGATTTGGTAGCTGCAGCACTGCCCGTCGACTTTAGAAGACATGCAACAATGGCGCCGTCGTCCTCAGCAAAGAGACAACTATATGCCGCCGAGGTCTGGCCCTACTTCTGCAAGTCTGTACTTGCTCAACAACTTTAGGGTTTAGGCATCCTTTATCAGCTTGCCGATTTCCGGATGTTTCCGTAGGTTGAACTCCATGTCCGTAGTAGGCAGTAGGGTTCGGTTAATTTACGTAAGCCTCCAGAAACAGGGGAAGATTTACAGTGACACACCCACAGACTCCATTGCACTTGTTTGGGGGCCAGATGATTGATCCTAAACTGTAGGCGGCCTAGCCTAACTTGAAATGCCCTAATTAAGATTGGATGAGGGCTCCTCAAATCAAGAGCTCGTGATTGAATAGTTATCTCCTGCAAGGTCGGACAGTGTGATGTACTCTGCACTGATCGACGGCTACGCGAACGAGGGCAGTGGAACTGCCAAGTGTTCTGCACGGTTTCCAAACCCTAGTCCTAAACTGTAATCTTAAAACCCTAAACCCTAAAAACCCTGAAGCCCTAAACTCTGCAACCCTAAACTTTCCTTGTTTGGTTTGCCTTATAGGATCCTAAATACAGGCTTCGTACAACCATCATTACTACGGCCGCGGTTCAAAACGGGGGTGGCCTCCCAACTGTTCCGTGACCTGGATGCACCCAGGCCACCAGGATGTATGTGAGAATTGGTGCGTTTGGCTCATTTTGGCTCTTTTTAAAGTGTGAGATGGTTGTCCATAATTTATTTGGGTGGGGAAGCTGTTTGAAATTTTGGGAGCTGCTAGATTGGAGTATGCGTTCTGGGTGCTGACAAACCATTCACAGGCGGCAACAAGGTGCTCCGCACCGTGTGGCCGCAGGATCCGGACGGTCGCGGATGTACCTTGCGCATTTTGCCTTATCATGTGCCTAGACTGTGCCTTGCAGGGCAACATAGTCCTGGCAGACATCTTGCGCCATGTGGCACAGCTGGGCCATCACTTGGGCTGCCCTGCCCATGGCGGCCGAACAGTTGTCGCCAGCCTTGATTGTGAGGTTACAGAACTTCGTTAAGGCAGGGTTTTTCGAGATTAGGGTTCTACATGCCACGCAGGTTCTTGCACTGCTGTCACCCAGTTTTGACAATTCCGCAGGGGTGCACGTGTGGCCTGGCGCGAGTGCGGTCGTGGCTGCAGCGCCGTCGTGCAGCCGTTTGCCCCCAGGACGGCCAGGCCAGGCTGTCAGCATGTCATGCGCGCAAGCTTTCTCTAAAGCTTTGCAGTCCGCCTTGAAGGGCACCGAGTCGCCGAACGAGCTGAAAGGCATGAATTCACGCATCCGCGACCCGACCTGCCAAGCCTGCCAATTCAGAATTGGACATGGCGCTTTGCTTGCACGAGTGCAACAGCGGCTCACTGCTTGAGTCATCTTGAGGCAACAAGCACTCTTTTCACCATCTTCTATGGAGAAGCTCTGGCTGCAGGCATTCGTCATCATCGACAGCGAGATTGAAGTTTTCTACATTCGCACGGCGCTTGTCAATGATTGGTCCAGCAGTGGCTCACCACTTCACAGGTGCAGGCTTGCTTGGGCTAGCAAGCGAAACAGTTCTCAAAATTGCAAGGCTTTTGAGCCATTTTGAGCCTTAGGCCGTAGGGTCACCTAAACCCTACACCCTTGCCTAAATCCAAAACTAAACCCTAAACCCTAACCGAGCCTGAGGGTAGGGGCTCGGGGCTCGGCGTTCGAAGCTTGGCGCCTTTCGTGGGCACCTATGGTGATTAGGCCAGAGACTTCAGGGTTTCTGGAAGGCTTGGGGTTTCGGGTAGGGTTTGACGGTTTGAAGGTTCAGGGCTTGCGGCTTCTGTAGGGCTTGGAGGGTACGAAGTACCAGGTGGGAGTGGCGCTCCGCTAGATCCAGTGGCTCTTGAAATTTTCCTTCATCCGGCAAAGGTGAACATGATCGATAATAATGATAGCAACATTCAGCAGTAGAAACCATTACACCTGCGATGACCTTCTGGGCGAAGCCATGAAAATGGACGAGCGCGAAGCCGAGCATGGCAAAGGCAAACGGAAGAAGGCCCAGCAGGCGCAGAAGTGCTTGGCGAAGCACATTCACCGGCTGCCACCCATTATCGACATCACCATCGAGGAGTTTCAGTTCTCGATTTTGGTCGAGGGATTGAGCGTGGGCTGCTTCTGGATGGATATGCTCGCAGCAATAGTATCAGCCGAGACCAGAATGAAGTTCGTGGTGGTCGAGGTCGGTGTCGACATCCTGGCAGCGTTGTCTATACCGCAAAACGTTAGGACCTTAAACTGGAATCCTCACACTGCCGTACGCTGTAACATCCCATGATACCCGAATGCCCAAAGCCCTTATTCACCCCCAGAGCCCAAACCTCCTTAAAGCCAGCGGGTTTAAAACCTGAAAACCTTAGCGAACCCCAAATCCTCATGTCAAAACCGCACTGTTTGGGAACTCAAATGAGCCCATAATTGGGGGGTTCAGGGTTTACTTGGAGGCCCATGAAAGTTAGTAAGTAGGTGATAAGTAGGATTATTATTTGGTCAACTCAATTTAGGACTTACTAAGTCCCCTGGGCCGCTAAGCACTATACTTAGAACTCTGATAAACCGTATATTTATCCTGGAAATAAACCCTACCCTTTAAAGGAACCCTTAAGCCCCCTGGAGGGTTCAGTGTTTAGGGTTCTCTGTCAGCGGCCTTCTTTGCGCCAGGCGCTGAGAGCATGAAGCGCGCCGGCGAGCTTTTTGAGGTCCTCCCATCTTCGGGTTTAGGTTTTAGGGTTTTAGGTAGGGTTTGGGGTTTGCGAGTTCGGGTTTAGGGTTTAGGGTGTCCCTCTTGGATGTTGAGGATTGGCTATTGGATTTTGGGTTTCGTGTTTGTGATTTAGGCTTTAGAGTGAATCTATTCTGGGGTTTAGGGTCCAAGTACCTAGCAATCATATACTTTCCCGGGTATATCAACCTACAAAACTGCTATTTTTAAATCCAAGTAAACCCTAAACCGGTCCTTTTGGACCCTCAGGGCTTCGGAATTAGATCCCTCATTGATATGGAGGATTGTGAAGCCAGGGTTTAGTGTTTGGGGCTTTGTGGCTTAGGGTTGAGGGGTTTAGGGTTTTAGGTAGGGTTTGGGGTTTGTGATTTAGGGTTCGGATTGAAGGGTTTAGGGTTAAGGGTTTACGGTTGTGTTTGGGTTTATAAGTTTAGGGTTAGTAGCGGTAGCATGTTAGCAGCTCTCGGGCTTAGTGCGGGTATTTGGGGTGCTTAGTATGGCTAATAGCCGGCAAGGGTTCCTATAAAACTGGCACTCCTAGAAGGGTCCCTAAGGATTAGTAAATCCTTCAGTCCTAAACTGTCTTTAAATCCCAATCTCAGGCTTTAATTCCCCTACGCCCACAACCCTTAGCCCCAAATTCCCCAAAATCTACACCCTAAGCCCGAAACCCTAACCCCTAAGCCCTACCATAACCCGGTAAAGCCTACCTTTTTCAGGACCTATACCAAGAAATCATATTAAGGAACCTTCAAAAGGTAGGTTTCTTGGGGTCCAGGCAAACCCTACCAGCCCTCAAGCCCTAGACCCCATCAAGTGCAGAGGCGATGATCTCTTCAGGAGTTCGCCCGAATCCTCGTGTGGCTGTCAAGCTTCTTCGTGAGCACGCCAAGAGGTGGGATGGGCTTATGGTTAAGGTTCAGGGTTGAGGATGTTTAATTCGATATACTCGTTTTGAGGGTTGGATCCTTGGGGGCTGGATCAGTGGGGTTTGAAGGCCAAAACCAATTTCCTCAATCGTGCAGTTCAATTTTCCGACATAGGGTTTCAAGCTGT
>BGNK01004280.1:0-49986 GCA_003297005.1 Symbiodinium sp. clade A Y106
CAGCGGCGACCATCGCACCCACGCACGCACCCCACACCCCCACACCCCCACACCCACACACACACACACCCCCACACACACACACACACACACAGACACAGACACAGACACAGAGACAGAGCTAGTTACACAGATCTGACACGATTATGCGCATTTTCGTTGCCGTGGCCATCAGCGCTGTTGTCGGAGTGTTTTCAGGTTCTGACCATTCCAGCCAGCACCCTGAAAACGTATCAGTCTTTCGTGCAGGGCCGTCTGCGAGACCAAGAGGCCGTCCGGGTGCTGCTCGGCGCCATGGCAAGGCCCCGTTTCACAGATGCAGAGCTGCGGCCAAGCCTCAGAGCCTCCCGGCGCTGCACCGCTGCCTGCGGCAGGTGCCCCCGTGCCGTCGGGGGCCCAGCCGGGTTGGGCGCCTTCTTGGGCTTGGCCCTTGGCCTCCACAAGGCGCCCGAGAGCCATAGCTCCAGCTTCACGGAAGTCTCGCGACCCCGAACCCTCTTTCGGAAGGAGCGTGCGAAGGAAGTAGTGCTGGAGCTGATGGCAGAAAGGCGCCTGCGTGGAAATACTTTTCTTCGTTTGGATTCGTGGGAGGGTCTGCTTTAAGCCTGCGCGACAGAATCTAGTACACGGAGCTGCGCGATAGGCTAGGTTTTGGGGCACAGGCCCAACTGGACTCGGGCAAAAGAAGCCTCCTGGGCCGGCCATAGGTACCTCTGCATACCATGCTCAAAGTACGCCCACTATTCTGAGACGCGCCGATCAACCTCTTTGCAACCGCCAGTTCACGAGCTCGTCAGGAACACCAAGCAGTTCCAAGCAGCAAGATCAGGCTACGCCCACTTCACCAGTTGGTACTGGAATCGCAACCCCAGAACAAATGACGGACAGTGTCGTCTTGCTTCGCCACCGCGGAGAGTTTCTCAGCAGCTCCTACGATGTAGAGTCTTTCTCGTGCAGGCACCAGCCTGCTGGTGCTACAGGCCGCCTGTCTTTTGGTTGGTGATTTGTCATCTGAGTCTAGACCAGAACCGGTGTAGTGGCATCACATTGTCAGATACTTTTCGGTACATCCGGAACTCATCTCTCTGAGCATGATTTGCCGTGGGCACGTTGGCGAGCATGAATGCAGCCTTGCAGATTAGCAGACTTTCCTGAAACTTCAACTGAGAAACGATGAGACCCAGCGTGTTTTCTGCCATGTGTCCTGCTGAGCCACGAGGCTGTTTACCAGCGCCTCTTGAGGCCGTGCTGCAGGACATGCTTCGCTTTCGTCGGTCGCAACAAAGACTGAGACATCACAAGTGGCTGCTACGCTTGCAGACGACGTTGCTGGAGGATTTGGGGAAGCTGCGGCCGCCGGAGATCCGACGCGGAGGCTGTTCGGGTTTGGGATCCCAACAGAAAGCTTGAGGTCCTTGGGAAGCACCCAAGCAACAGCCTCGATAGGCATGTGAAGCACCGCAGAATGCAACTGCAGGACCCCACAGCCAGGCAACATTTTCTGGGCTCTTCCAGCATATTCAAAGGATTCTCGGAACGAAGCTGCCCTCCGCGCAGGAGTAAATCTGAGACCGTTTGTCTTGGCATCCTGCAATGTCCTAGTTCTGGGCTTCTTTTGCAACGGGATCTGTATGCAATGAATTTCGGTCTCCAGCAACCAAGTAACCAATACTCGAAGGGCCTGCATGCCCCGTGCTTCTCTCTCGCCACATCCAAAATGCGTCTGCCCTAGCAGGGCTGACCCTGAGCGAGAGCCCGGTGCGCAAACGGGTGCTCTGCTTGGGTAGCCCCGAGTTCTGCCGCCAAAGCCCCAGGCAGGCGAACATGGGAGAAGGGAGCTGTTTTTGTTTGCTGATGTGTTGCCCGAACTCCGTGAGTCCAACAGTTTGAAATTGAAGCGAGCATCGAGGGGTAGCGCCTTGAGACCTTCGAAGCTTGAATCATGTCTCCTCTGTCAGGATCTCTCCTGTGCAGAAAGCCACACCTTCCACAACCTCACCGGGGGCATTCCTGTCCTTTGCTGAGGCCGCTTGTCTGACACACATTCCAGGCTTTTGATTGTGCGACCGCGGTCCAAAATCAAGCAGAGGTCCGAGGTGATTGCTGATTGCTCACGCGTGCTGTGTTTGCACCGTACCACCAGGACATGTGTGGCGCTGCCCATTGTAGTGTGGTGAGAAATAGCAAAGTTTAGGGATTATTGCCAGCAAGACGCTACTCGTACGAGCTCCATGGCGCAAAACTTCCCCTGAGTCCGCGAGGCCCTGCCGGATCCGGACTCGGTTCCGCCTCGCCCACAGCGGGAGCGCAGGAAGCAGGATTCGGATTCTGGCAGAAAGTCGCGAGGAGCTGCAATGACGCTCCCCTCTAATGGGATTCGGAGGGCATTCTTCCCCATCTGCTCATGGCTTCTGCACTGCCCTTTACCTGAACGGTTTGTTGAACCGTGCGTCTCTCAGAGGCCGCTTTGCCGGTATGCATCGCCGGTGAAGCCTTGGAAGCAGGCTCAGCGTCGCAGAGCTTGGATTTGGCTTTCGATGCTTTCGCGCGGTTGGGAGAATAAGATTCGCGCTTTTGCATACTCAGCAGCTTTCGCGACCACCGCAACGTGGCACTCGGCCTCCTATTCCCATCGGATCCTGCTCGAAAGGTCCGCCAGTGGGAGGCTCGCACACCGGACACCACCCGAGGTGGGGCTCTGGTGCCTGCAGGAAGCGTGGAAGTGAGCCCGAGCGGCCTCTGAGGCAGCGCCGCCTCGCTGGGACCTTCGCTTCCATCGGAGTCGCGGCTGCTGAGCCTCTCTCAGGCTCAGCCAGGGTCCGTAGAGGGGTAGCGCGCAACTTCGGGCTGGAGTAAGGATCCGCAGAGTCATCAGCGATGGGAATGAATGATCGGGAAGCAGCACGCAACGAAAACTCACAGCGTCGTGCCCGACTACTTCTGGAACAGTGGCTCATGTTTATTGAAGGCTCGGAGCATTGCGAGCCCAGGTTGAGGCCACTGAAACCCGGATTGACCAGGTAGCCCTGAACCCCAAAAGGACGGCCTCCGACACAGACCCCGCCTTCTTGGAAGGCTCCCTCGCCTGAATATCTCGGTGACACACAAAGTACGCTGATGGGAACATCGCCGGAAGACCAGCAGGACAGATGTTTCCATTTTTCAGATTTGTGGCGCTCAGGGTCACGGGGCAAGGTCGGATACGTGGCTGCTTGGATTGGACGAAGTGGAGTCAGCAAACGTACCACGGCAAAGAAATGACGCAGTACTACCACAATCCGTTCGAGCATCACAATTGAACACATCTTGCAAGGACGAACACACGATCATACTGATGTACCCTAGCAGGCAAGCCCAGCAGTTGTGTGGCTTTGGAATTCAGAGTGTCGTGTGCGCTTCTACAGCAATGCCCAATTTGATTCCAAAGCCAATTGAGTTCTTAGACATGTCCTCAATATCTTTGACATGCACCACATATAGCAGAAGGCAATGTAGAGCATGTTCTCCTTGACAGCCTTAATGCTACTTGTAGGTATGTGCGCCTGCCCTGACACCTGCGAAAGGAAGAGCCAATCAGCCCGGAGGCTCTGAGGAAAGAGCCGAAAGACGAGGCCAGGACAAGGGCAAAGGGTTCTGGGCTTAGTAGGCCTAAAGGGCCAGGGTGGGTTTAGGATTTAAACGCTTAGGGGTTGGGTGAGAGCGAGTTTGAGACTTTGGGGTTTAGGCTCTCGTGCTCGGGAATTGTGGCAGTTGGAGGTTGAGGATTTAGGCTGATTTAGGGTTTAGAGTTTATGAAGGTTTTAAGAATCTCGGGTTTGATTTTGGCTCCAGGTTTGTGGTAGGGTTCAGGGTTGGGTAAGGGCTCAGGGCTTTCGGGTTGAGGGTTGAGGATTGAAGGTTTTGAGAGACTAGGATTTTGGACTAGGCTCCAGTCTCAGGATTTGGAACAGTTTTTGGATTGAGGGTTTAGGGCTTTGTGACGTTTAGGGTTTGGGCCTTATGAATTGTGGTTCGCGAGTTTTTAGGGTTTAGGATTGACGGTTTTCATTATTTGGGGTTCTGGATTTGAGGTTTGGGCTCGAGGATTCAGGGTTTAGTACATTTTTGGATTCAGGGCCTGAAGAACTTGGCAACGGGATAGTGCGAGGTTGAGGATTTAGGGTTTAGTGTTTCTGGATTTTGAGGTTGAGGCTCTAGGATTCAGGGTTCAGGACATTGTTTTGGAATTCAGGGTTTAGGGCTAAATAAAATTTAGGGTCAGGGAGTGGGAACTGTGGTGGCCGGGGTTGCGGGTTTGGGGTGTGCGGTTTGGGATGGAGCGGTTTTTGAGAGTCTGGGGTTTTGGATTTGAGGTTTAGGCTCTAGGATTCAATTCAGGGTTTAGGACATTCGTTGGCTTCGGGGTTTAGGGCTTAGTAAGATTTCGGGTCCCGTGTTTGATAATTGTGGCAGTGGGAGGTTGGGGTTTAGGATTGAAGGTGTTGAGTGTCCAGGGTTTGGGATTTGTAATGTTGCCTCGAGGATTCAGGGTCTAGGAGTCTAGGGCATTTTCTAAATTCAGGGTTTAGGGCTCAGTGAGATTTCGTGTCTAGGGCTTGGAAATTGTCATGGTGAGAGGTTGAGGGTTTGGGATTTTAGGGTTTCGCTCGGTGAGATTTAGGGTCGAGGGCTTTGGGGCTGGGGTGGTGATTTAGGGTTTAGGGTTGACGGCTTTGATTGTCTACTAGGGTGTTGGCTTTGAGGTTTCGATTCAGGGTTTAGGGCTCAGTGAGATTTAGGGTCCAGGGCTTTGGAATCGTGGGAAGCAAGAGGTTGGGGATTGGGGGTTTTAGGGGAGAGGAGAGAAGGGTGTGGATCAGAGGTTTGGGCTCGAGGATCCAAGAAGTTTTTTGGGATGGTCTAGGGCTTGGGAATGGCCGTAGGGCGAGGGTACTGGTTGAGGATATGGGGTTTTAGGGTTTTTGGATTAGGTTTTTGAGAGTCAAAGGTTTTGGATTAGAGGTTTGGGCTCGAGGATTCTGGGTCTAGGCTATCTTTTGGATTCAAGGTTTAGGCTCAATGAGATGTCGGGTTTAGGGCTTGGGCATTGTGGTAGTGAGAGGTTGAGGATTTCGGGTTTTAGGGTTTCGCTCAGTGAGATTTAGGGTCTTGGGCTTGGCAGTGATTGAGGGTTTAGGATTGAAGGCTTTGAGAGTCTGCTCGGGTTTGGGGTTTGAGGTCTCGATTCAGGGTTTGGGGCTCAGTGAGATTTACTTGGGAAGTGTGGTAGTGCGAGGTTGAGGATAGGGTTCAGGATTGAAGGTTTTGAGAGTCTAGAATTTCGGATTTGAGGTTAGGGCTCGACGATTCAGGGTCTTGGACATATTTTGGATGCATGGTTTCGGGCTCAGTGAGATTTAGGGCCGGGGTTTAGGGCCTGGGAACTGTGGTAGTAGTGCGAGGTTGAGGATTAGGGCTTTAGGGTTTGGGATTGAGGGTTTGGAGAGCCTAGGGTTTGGGATTTGAGGTTTGGGCCCAGTGGGTTTTAGAGTCCAGGGCTTGGGAACTGTGGTTGTGTTTTAGGGTTTAGGATTGACGGTTTTGAGAGCCTGCGCCTGTCCTGGATTTGAGGATCCAGGTTTTAGGGCTCAGTGAGATTTCGTGTCTAGGGCTTGGAAATTGTCATGGTGAGAGGTTGAGGATTTAGGGTTTAGGGTTTCGCTCACTGGGATTTAGGGTCGAGGGCTTTGGGACGTGACTGGGGTGGTGATTTAGGGTTTAGGGTTGACGGCTTTGATTGTCTACTAGTTTTCGGCAAGTTGAGGTTGAACATCTCGGGTTTTGAAGAGCAGAGGGTAGGGCTAGGGATTTGGAGGTAGGGTTTAGGGTATGGGATTTCGCGTATGAGTCGGAAGGGGCTTACGTTTGTCGTTTAGCACTCAGGGTAAAGACTTTGGGGTTTGGGTTTATCATAGGGGCCAGGGGCTTAGGATTCAGCATTCAGGCTGCACGGTGTAAGATGTAGGGTTTAGGGCTTAGGCTAAGGCTTCAGGATATAGGTTGCAGGGTTTAGGGGTTTAGGGTGTCGGGGTTCAGGATTTATGGTCCAGAGTTCTGATTGCATAGCTAAGTATATGTTTTAGGGCTCGGGGCGAAGAACCGCAGGTACAATACTAGGCAAGGAGAATGAGAATCAAATTAAGACATGCATGATTCGGGTGGTGGGTAGATGACCGAAAAACCAGATGACAAGATGGTCATTTATACAGAAACAGGCTAGCATCAGAGGAAAAGCGCCCGCTCATCCGAACGGATGAACGAGGCAGAGCCGAACGAAGAGAAGGAAGAAACTGCAGAGGATGAGGAGGTTGTGGAGGAGGCTCGACGGGCCAGTGGAAGAGCGGGTACACTAGGTGCGATGCTGCCAGATAGTGGACAGACAGACACCTGCACCGCTATCACACAGACTCGCTTGCGCAAGTGTCTGTAGTCCATGCTAGGTCTGAGGTTCAAGATGTGGAAGTCGGCACCAGATTTTCTTTGCCTTTCGCTTTGCAGCTTCTTAGTTGGAGTCTGCTGTTTCACACACGTTGTTGGTCGGCAGCATTACCCAGGGCCCTCTTTTCTTGTGAGCTTGGGCTCGTCGTGGCCCGGATGCAAGCCTCAGCTGCAGGCCCTGGAGTCGCTTGAGTCTTTCCTGAACCGGCTTGCAGCAGAGACCCCACAGGCGGGAGGGATTGAGAAGGGGTTCCGTTACGGGTTTCGCGGGTTCCCACGAGCCCTCCGCTTTCGGGGTTCAAATCCATATTTGAAGTCCTGAGCAATGCAATCTAGCCTGGTTTTGACGTGTGGTGTCGCATCCCGTCCCACAGCAAGCTCGACAAGGATTGAAGAGGCTGAGACATCAGAGGGCGGTTTGGAGATTTTGAGAAAAAACGGATCAACACCCTCAAACAGAGAGTTCGGTGACTTCGAGCAAGAGAAGCGAAGCGCTCGACAAGGATAACAATTCTTCAGCGGACGGGGGTTCGATTGAAACTTTGAAAGAGGAAACTACTCGAGCGGGAAGGTTTTGAGCCGGTTCATTTAAACAGTCTTACAACCAGCCGCAACTCCGGTTTAGAACTGATTAGAGACGTCTCTAAATCCCCTGAAAAGGTTGTAATTACTGCGTGCTGTGCATTTGACTTTTTGCGATTTTGTGGGCTCCAGGCGATACCTGCCCTTCTCCGAACCCATGCATACAATGTTTGACAGACAATTTTTTCGTTTCTTGTGCAATTCCCCGGCGTTCACGGAGCCTTCGTGCCGCTTGACTTGGGGGTATCACATGTCAGTTCTCCCACTTGTGCTTAAGGCTGTGGAGCAATGGGCACTTGCCACATCCTGCCGCAGCATGCCACCCGAAGCCCTTTGTCAAGCTTCGCGCGTGTCGTCCTCGCGGATTTATTAGTAAATCTCCCGGGTACGTCGACATATTATGCTTTTTTGCTGGAGAGCGTGCTTTCCCTCGCTACTGGTATCTAAACCTAAACATCAATTAATGCACATCCATTGGGCTCGGACAGGCGGATGGGGTCGTGGGCGATTAGAATTGGGCAGTCTGAAGATAAGACCACGAGCTATCTTCATCCATGATGTGCAGCGACGTGCCTCCTCAACAACTCTGATGCACGCTTGCGACCCTGAAAGGACCTGGCCAAAGCCTTGGCCAATACCTGGTCCGACGAGGCCGCAAGTGGCAGCCCCGGAATTCTCTTGGAGTGGAGGAGCTAAAGATTTACAGACCCTCATGGGAAGGCTTTCCGCTTTCTAGGTGGGCTGGGCGCAAGAATCGTCGACAGTCGGCGGGGCCCGAGGGGTAATGCCTGGTTTTGCAATAGCTGGTTCGCGACTGCAAGGGCATCCGTGGCCATGGGCTGCGGCTAGTCTAAAGTCCAACTCACCGTGTGACTGTCATCTCTGTGTCACGTGCCATTCTGTATCTGGACCGCTGCCGCTTGCAGCCCGAAAGCCGAAAGCCAAGTGGTGCCTTGCTGTCGGGCCAGTTTTTTTTCAGTTCCTCGCTGCTTCCGCCATGGAGGACCTCTCCTGCTCGTCGCTTTGTCGCTGCTTTCCGCGATCCAGCAGAATCTACGAACCAGCTTTGCAAGACATGAGTTTCCACAGGAGATCAACTTTAAGTTCGCGGACCGTGCCGAAGTACCAGGATGGCTTGGAGTGGACGTGCAGTCAGAGGCATCACGAGAGATCGAGTTTGCTTGTTGGGGGCTGGACCACCACGAATATCAATATCAATATATATATATATATGTATATCTACATATACTGCGATGCATATGCAATTGCAGACATTCCATTATGGTGTGCTGGACTGCAGCTTTCAAGTCGCCCAGCCGAAAGGTCATGGGACGTATCCTGGAGCTCAAACCGGACAGGATCCTGCTGGCACCCCCGACGCAGTTTCGGACCCTGTGCCGTAGCAGTGTCTTTGGCTTTGGGCTCTCTCGGTTTGCTGACATTTGCGGGTGGTTGTGTTTGAAAGATTTCGGTTTTGAAGGCTTCAGGTGAAGGATAATTACAGGCGGCTGCTAGCCATGAAGTGCTGGGGAGGGGTCAGGGTTTAGGGTTGAGGAGCGCCTCAAGTGTGCGGCGCCTGATGTCAAGTTTTGGCAAGTAGCGGGACCCTGCTTCCTTTCCCCTCTCTTTCATTTTCTCTCCTCTCTCTCTCTCTCTCATCTGTCACAAGACCGAGCATGGACGGCACCCTCGTCGTGGAAGGTGTGCGAAAAGACGGTTGATGAGATGCACGGCGACTATTTTAAGCCACTGATGGAGGCGGCCATGGTTCGGACTTGAAGCTCCGGCAGCTTCTGTAGGACAAGTTTCGGAGCAAAGTGTCGTCGGCCTGATGAACTAGACTTTCAGGATTGCCAAGTGACCGTTTGTCTCCGTAGGCCCTTTATTGAAAGATATCGTCCTCAGCATCGTCGAGCGATATCTTGTGCGTTGGCATGACACTCCTTCCCGGACTCAGACTGGCTCCTTCACATGCTTCTGCTCCCGAACATCCGCCCTCACCCGCGAGCAGCTGCACCGAGCCAGACCTGTTGGTGCAAACAGCTTCAGTGACAACAGCAGCTCCCGCCCAACATCCCTACGCCTGCTGAAGTCATAGCGCGGGGAGGGACCCCAGTTGGCAGACTTTGTTTGCAAACTCAACCGACCCATTGCAACGTGAGAAGCTGAGTAGATGTGCGAAGCAAAAACGGTTGCACACATACACAAGCACGAATATGAACATGGGTACATACAGACATACATACATACTTACGATACGTAGATACGTAGATACATAGGCACACAGAAATATGCATGCAAAGTTATGGACATGACATGAGCAGTAAGCCTCAGTAAGCCCTTCGGCATGTCTTGAAAAGTGCAGGCCGGGGCCTCTGGTGGTGTTGGCGACAACTTCCACTCGGAGGTCGTGCCGCCGCTGGAGAAGTGCCTCGCCGCTCTTTGAGGCCGTTTTGGGTCGGTGCTCAGGTCGGTTCGTCGAAGATGGGTTCTGCAGACGGGCACGCATGTGTGCGTGTGTGTGTGTGTGTGAAGAGATGCTTCCTCGTGCTCAAGCGGGCATTCTGAGGATGGTGCTGCCGAGCGGCGATGAGGCGAAATCCTGGGACCACCTGTCGCAACTCATGGAGTGGCTCGGCGACAAACAAACGGCTTCTGGGAGATCAGCCTGCTGGCGAGGTCCGCTTGGGTAGTCGCCGCAAGCTTGGCTTAAACTTCATATGCTCCTGACATCCGAACAGCATGATTTACGAAGCATCTGGCGATGCATGCACCAGGCGAGAGATGTCCACCGCACAGCTTCGTGAAACATGTGGGACGCCGCTCGAAGGTGGGCCTTCAGCACCGGTGCGACCAAGAAGTCGCTGGTCGTGGCCGCTTGGTACAGAAGGGAGCTGATTCGCAGCTTAGCTTAGCGGCCCAGCGCTTAAGTTGACCCTTGCAATCTGCAGCCATTTGAGGCCTTCGGTGGTGGTGCCCTCATGAGACTTGCCAGCATGCCGGAGTTCCGCCACCGACTTCAGCAAATGTTAGCATTCGAGGAACGTCGCGGGCCTGTTTGCCTCGATCTTCTACCGTGGAAGCAAGCTGATCTATGCCCCGGCCCGAGCTTCCAGCTACCCGGAGAATACATCTCTCGACTCTCCACGGCAGTTCTTCTCTTTGAGGTGCCGACCACGCTTCTCGCCATGCACGACGTCACGACATCGCTCAAGACGTCGATTTGCTACAACGGACGATGCTTGGCACAGGAAGCGCAGCGGGCCTCCACGATGCATAGGCTTTGAGATGCCGTGGGCCCTTCCAACGAGCATCGGGCACCTTAGTCTTGTTCGAGCCGAGCAGCCGGGAACCAAGGAAAGAACAACATCGGCTCCTTCTACGCGCCTCTGTGCCGTGGTGGCAATTTCGGTTCGATTGCGGTTCTTTTGGCATGCCCGCATGCCTTGGGTCTCGTCGCGCTGAGCAGACACGCCCACAAGCATCCAAATCCCGAACTCCGCTTCACCCGGAACCGCAGGAAGATCCTGATTGATGTGGGCTTCTGCCGAACGTTGCCCAGGCACGCTGCTTGACATGCTTGGCATTGATACCGCATTCACTTTGCGCGATCAAAAGGCCATGCTTCATTGAGAATTTTGACATACTATGGTCTTCTCTCAGCGCAATTTGCGAGAAAGTACCATGGAAGGCTGCCGATTCAACTGTTGGTCTTTACCTGCCATACTCCTGCATAGCACCAATGACTGACAGTTGCAAGATAGCTTCCTGCTTCGAACTTGAGACTTTTACTTTGTATCTGTTCTTCGAAGCACGAGAGACTCATCGCCATTCCTCTCAGTCCTACCGCGGCCCAAGCTAGCTATGAGTGCTCAGTGAGCCAGGGCAGAGCTCTTCTCTGGCCTTGGCGAGCTCGCAAAAAATGCGGCGCTGGGCACTTACCTTGTAAGAAGGCCCAAGACGGACTCTGCCTCGGAGTTTCGTTGTGAGTCCACCGGCTTGCAGCGAATCAAAGAAGACCCAAGAGAGTTGTGGAGCTCCGGATTAGTCAACGGCGGAAGCTGCTGAAAGCCGGCTCTACAGACCCTACTGGCATAGCTTTGCGATAGGCACCTAGAACTTAGAACGTCCTGCTTGGACGGGGACACTCCTGAAGCCCGGGCCACGGACACAAAGGCAACATCCATGCTGAGGATAGCAGACCAGCTAGCAGCTAGCAGCCCCTGTATTGTATTTCGGAATCTCATGAGTAAATCACCAGTATGCATAATGCAAGAAACTGTTCGAGTGGCGGTGCACATTGGAGGTCACCAGGTAGCAGTTTCAGGCGAGCAGCGAGCATGTTGCTGCTGAGGCTGCTGGGGGGGAAGCACGCAGATGGCTTCCGGAAGGCCGGTCCCCAGTGACGGCCAGACGGTCAGTATGGAGACATGCTGGCGGTACCAAGAAGGCCTGTCACGAGTCTTGCGCCAGGCCCTGAGCTCTGAGAGGATCAACTCGGATGCAGGCGGATCAGGCAGCTGCTGCACAGTCTGAGCTTAGGGTTCATGTGGTTCAGGGGAAAAGATTGAGTTGAGGGTAAGTGCCTGAAAGTTGGTTTCAGCTGCTGGTCTTGTCGTTCTCGGCTCGACTGATGTGCTTGCTGTGATATTTCTGGTTTTGTTGCCTTTCGTTCCCTGGCTGTGTCCTGTTGGAAGCCACCCTACCGCCATCGCTGCTGCGCATCATCCCTCGTACCTCGACCGGAGGCTTGCAGGCTTCTAGGCCGTCGAGGGGCATCTCTAGCATACAAGGCGATGAGTTCACCATGGACGATCATATGCTCATGGAGCTCTTGGCTCTGGGCATTGATGCCAAGATGTCAGTGCCACCCGGCGAGTGATGTGGTGGCCAGCAGCATTGCAAACCCTGACATAGATCATTTTCCAAGGGTTTCAATCGTTGTGGCATCGGCTACCGATGGACTTTTCGAGGTTTCGAGAGTTCGGGGTGTTGACGCCCCCTTAAGCTACAAGTCGTGCCGCTGGCTCGAGGCTGGCAAAAGATGCCTACGAGAGGAATGCTGGCATGATCTTTGAGTATGGGCACACCGTGTCCCACGCCATAGAGAAGGCTCCACCTCGGTGCGTCGTTTGTTATTGTGTACTCATATATCATACATGCTTGCATATGACTATGCATGCATACATGTCTCCCATGCTCGCTCGATACGCATCTATGCAAACTCGACATGTATCTGTATCTTCACCTGTGCAATTCTACATCTGCATCTGCTAGCTCCCGCCTCTCCCTCTCCCCTAAACCCTAAACCCCTAAACCCCTACACCCCCAAACCCCTAAACCCCTAAACCCTGAACCCCCAAGAAATCTGGGAAGACTTCACCAGGCGAGCTGAACGCGCTAAGGTCCGGAAGGCCCTGGCGCCCAGTGCGTCGCACAAACGGCCAGCGGCCATGAGCCGCTCCGAGGGCAGAGAGAAGAAGAGAAAGAAAGCCAAGAAGACCAAGAAGACGAAGAAGCCTGCTTCCGACAAGAGCCCAACGAGAGTGCAAAGGACGGCGCGAAACCGAAGAAGTCCAAGAAGTCAAAATCAGCGAAGAAGGCCAGCAGGTCCTCGTCGTCCTCGAGCTCGACCAGGTCTAAGAAGAACGGTAAAGGCCCGGCCAAGGGCGAGGCCAAGACGCTTGCAGTGGACCTCAAGGAAGTCGTGGAAGTGGATGAGGACGCCAGGATGTACGGCAACTGCTGCCTCGTCCTCGCCTTAGGCCGCGCCGTGGCTAGACGGGATGCAACCGCAGAAGCCGCACGAGATTGGGTGCGGACCTGGGTGGCGGCGCTGCCCGACAATATGCGCGGCAGGCTGCAGCAGAATGAGAGCCGGCTGGGCGAAGCCATGTTTGACGATTATGTGGAAATCCTCACTCGCAGTGACGACCAGGCCGTGGTCTTCATGGTGGCCACCGACGGCACGCCCAGCACAAAGATTTGGGCCGGCAATGCCGCCACCTCCAACAATATGCGCGCATACCTCCTGAAGCTGCAGGGCTTCCACTTCACGACGCTGTTTCCGAAGGATGACAACAGCATTCAGAGTCTCCTGCCGCGCCTGCCTCCGATCGAGATATTCTCCTATGTCGGCCCTGCAGGCACGGTGCCAGAGTCATAGCGCATTTCCTTCAGCTACGATTGCTTTGTTCATGTGTTTCCTGAGCCGGACTGGGGCTGGAGCCGGCCGAGAAGCAGCGCGACAAGTGATCCCGGGATGTTCGTCGCATGAGACTCGTGTTCGGCGGGCGGATACAGGCCTGCCCACGGGTTGTCACTTGCGCAGTTATCTAAAACAGAACGTACAGACCCCAGAACACATACCCCAAAAACTCTCGAAATCTCCCAAGAGCAGCTTTGGCACCCCCAAATCCTCAGACCGTGCACACAGAGAGACCTTTGCATTGCTGAGCCGGTGGTCTTTTGTGCAATCCGTTCTGCACAGTAAAAGCACAGCCATGACCAGGCATTCTTGGGTGAGCGAGTTGACACCGTAGTTGCTCAAGGCTCCATGGATAGGCAACAGAGATGCAAGCAATCGAAAGCTTTTCTGGGACCGCTGCAGTTCGTTCGCATTCATAATGTCTTAAGAGGAACGTTGATCGGGCCATGGAATCTTTCGTGTATACCCCTTCGGGGGTGCTCAAAGAGGTCAAGGCATACTGGGTCAAATCTACTGGCGAGCTGCTTTGGGTTCTGGCTCCTTTCATGACAGCCTACCTTGGCAATGCTTCCATGAGGCCAGGGTATGGGTTAACCTGCTACTGGTCCCGGTGACAGAAGAGTTGTGTCTGATAATTGTGCTGCAGGCAACCCCTGCAGATCATAGACAAGCAGAAGAATTCGATCTTGAAAGTCTTTGGCAGTCTTTTCCCAGGTGTGACACCCCCGACGGCCTTATGCGCCACCTGGGTGTATATGGTTGATAGTCTGCAACGCCACGTCCCTAGGTCAGATGCTTTTTCTTGGGTTGTCAAGGTTTGTCGCGAAAAACACAACCGGAAAGCCCGCTTGTGCCCGGAGCTCGTGCCGACAGAGCTGCTGGAAGAGCGCATAGAAGAAATTGTGATGCCCACATCAATACTTCTCGCGGCGTTGGTGCACTGGATTACCTCGAGCAAGCGCAACCCCGACGACAATTGCACGCACCTTCGGCAGCATGCGTAATTCGTCAATGTAGCGCGCACAGCCTCTGATTGATTCTGGAACACAGTATATATCTTAGGATGGCACGGGCGCTGCGTGATTGGCTCTGCCCTTTGAGCAGCGTCCCGCTCGACAAGGTACATATCATGCAGGCAGGTTGTAAGCCGGCTGGCAGGCTGCAGGGTGTTGCTGTCATGGCAGCCTTGGTTTCTGAGAGGCCCCGGTATCTTTGGAAAGTGGCTGCGTGGACCTGGACAGGATTGCTCAGCAAGCCTGGGTGGCCGACTTCAGGCACTGGCTGGATGATTTGCACCGCAACCAGCAACGAGAAGAGCAATCCCTGCTGGTCCAGAGGACAGCTTCATGGCTGAAGTGTGTTGTATTCAGAGCAGTTGTCACCTAATCCAAGCCTGTGCCGGTACATATTGAAGTGCCGAGGATCGTTTAACTGTGGCAGAGTTGGTGGCCGCATTGCTTTTCAATGGGGGCGATGAATGTTGGAGGGCCGGGACAAAGCTTGCGAAGGATGCAGTGTGCTTCATGGCCACGTATGTCCATGTCTATGCTGACATGGACACAGGGGTGGCTGGCGGTAGGTCCCATGAGGCTAACAAGCAGATCGACCGCAACCTATTCCAGCAGGCATGGGAGCTGCTGGCCAGCAAGACGAAAACCACAGTGGAAACAGCTCTTGAAGCTGTTGGCCTTCACCGCACCAACAGAACAGCGTTCCTTGCGGACATTGCCGTAGGTACGCCAGCAGGTTTCTAAGATTCATGATTCAGAGGGCATCAGATTGCAACCCTTTTGGCAGGAGCTTCGGAGCTGTTATTTGAAGCGGTGCTCAGAAATTTTCGCCAACGGCCACACTTACACGCAGGCCTGATGCGTGCAACTGGTCCAGATAGCATAGCTTGGTCCATTCGTTGTTGCCACGGCTGCTGAGGTTCTCTTCGATGGCGGGGATGCATCACGACTCAAAGCCACGTTCTTTGTGATGTGGTGCCCATCCATGAACCTTATGTGCCATCTTCCCTTCCAAGTCTCCCGGCTGCGTCTGTAGATGGCGGCGGTTGTCTTGAGACAGAGGCTGCCTGTGAGTAGTGTGTAACTCTGCCACTCATAACGCAGCCGAGTGTCTCACAACCAAAAGAGCCCTGGTAGGCTTGTCGCGCTTTTCCCAGTCTGTTTCAAAGCGTTTCGGAGCAGTCATCCATGTGCTTTTATGAGCTTTTCCAGACTTCACTCCAGAACTGTGTGTATTTATTTCTCGCTGAATTGCCATGGCGGAACATTATTCCGTTGCGTCCAGATTCGATTGGCCAATCATACTACTTCGCTCGTCGTGGCAAATGCTGGGCGAGTCGCAAATGCGGCGCAGCTTGCTCTCAAGCGGGAGCTCTGGCGTAGACTCTGACTTTTCTGGTGGGGCAGGAAGCTTCGAAGCCGCCACAACTTTGCTGGCGTGCGCTGCAGAATCTATGGGCCTGCCCCATTCATTGACCCCGCGATCTGTTTGCGAATCTCCGTCTGAGAGTGGGTAGAGGTAGAGGATACTATAGAAGTAGATTTCTTCCCGCAATCCTTCTTTGTGTTTTGCTCTCTCTCTCTCTCTATTTCTGTCTCTGTGTCTATATGTGTGTTCCACGGCGTGATATGGGTTGCCCGCCCCGTGCTCAGGAGATTGATCCCATCATGCGAGACGGACTTGCGGAGCGGCTGCCACAGAGCTGTCATGTTTTTGGCGACGTCATGGATGTCTTTGGCAACGGAACCTGTGTGCATCGTTCCTTGCTGGACAAAACCTACGATGAGAAACTAGCTCATGTCTCCGAGCTTCCCCTGTACAGCACAGCCTTCTGCTACAGACACGAGCAGCGGTGCCCCATTGAGACAGGCGCAGCAGCCCGTATGGGAGGGGTTCCATGCCAAGATTACAGCCGTGCAGGCCTGCGCGCAGGAGTTGATGGACAGCATTTCCCTACTCTGCTTGGTTTCAGCCACAAAGCTTCCGTGGCCAACAATGCTGTGATCGGCCTAGAGTGTGTGCCTGGCCTTCCCAGAGAAGTGGTCGTGGACGCTTTCAGGCACGATAGAGTGAGCTGGGTTCTGGGCGAGATCTTGCACCCAGAAGATGTGGCGTTCGAGCACATTGCGCGGCCTCGGTTGCTTGCCTGCCAACAGCAGCTGACTTCTGTGCGATTTTGCAGGCAAGTGTTTCGCCTTGTGCTGTTTTACCCCATCTGACCATTGGTGCTGGCCTGGGCTTGAGTCGACCGGAGGCTGTACATGGGAGCCGTGAATGAGCGTATGGCCCAGACAATCTATGATCCCGCATCGCTGCTTGAATACTTCAAGCATTGTGTCAAGAGGGACAGACCGTTGAGGCCAGGCCACTAAAACATAAAACCGAAGGTTCGTGTCCCTGTGGCTGCCTTGTCGACCGCATACGTAGTAAGTGTGACGTTCTGTCTTGGCAGGCCTCGAGATGCATTATGTGGCAGCACCTACGACAACTATGAGGACTGCCTGCGTCTGGCAGCCGTGCGCAGGACGAAGGGTGGGTCGGATTTGTCGTTCAACACTTCCGAGGCTTTGCTGTCCCAGGCTGAAATTCGTTCTCAATACAATTACTTGCAGCGGTACGAGAACCGTGAACGACACCGGCTTCGCCAGTGCTGTTGGGAAGATTTCATTGCGCACACGGGTGATTGCCCCACGGGCGAACGCTCCGGCTGGTGCACTTGGACTGTGGCTAGCCACAAACTGCCCGCACTTCGCAAGCACAGTGGGCTCTACTGGGCCTTTGCCGCTGGACGCCACATAGGGATCCGGGAGATGTACACCGCCATGGGTTTTCCAGCCTTTGATTTCCTGTTTCAGAGGCCTTGGATGCCCCACCCACTGCCATACGATTGCTTCCCGGCCGATTTCACATGGCTTGATGCAAAGCGTGCTCTGGGCAATGCCCAGCATGTGGGCTGCGTGGGAGCCTTCATGGGCATCCTGCTGCTGTCTTCTGCAAAGCTAGATCGTCCCACGCCCTTCTTTGCGTATTGAGACGTGCAACTGAGATGTCTCTGGACAGCCAAAATAGTTCGTGCTTGGCATTCTGCTAGTCTCTAGCTCACCTCCCTGGGCTGTGTGCGCAAGGACTTTCATGAGCAGGCTGCATGTGATCCATTGTGTCAAGACACAGCTTGCAAGCCTGGAAGCACCCTGCATGTAAGCATAGCTTCACCTGCACAGCACTTGCGACAGTGATGGCCTTCGGTGTGCCTGCAGCCGGGAAATCTCGCCCGGCCGTTCCCCCGCCACCGGCTTCTTTGCTAGCACCTCCGCCTCCGAAGGGCGGAGTTCCCGGAGGCGATGTGCCCCCGATTCCCAGCCTTGGTGCTGGCAGAGCGCCGCCACCACCAAAGAAGGCTGGTGCAGCGCTCATGTCCTTGTCAGGCCAGTCGTATGGCGACTACACCTTTCATCTCCGAGGACAGAAAGCCGGCCCTGCAAAGGCCCCGATGATTCGTGGGAAGGGCAGCGCTACGCAGCCGCGGAGTACGACCTCGGACACCCTCTCTGCGGCAAACCTCTACTTGATCCCCTTGAAGAACAAGAACGCGGAGGTTCTGGCAAGGATTGATGGGACACAGTTCAATGAACAAGTGCTTGATACGTTGTCGAATGAGGACGCCACTGACGCTCATCCGTGCAATGCAGCATCGGGTAAGTTTGTGTTTCATTAGCTTGTTACACAATCTAAAATGATCTGAGGAGATCATCGCGGAACTCTTGTCCCTGAACCCGGATGCGAAGCCTCGGTGCTCGACTAACAGCCGTCCCTGGGTGAGCCAGATCTGTGTACAGTAGTTGGAAGGCTTCCTAGTCTGTAGGGTTGCTTGAGATGCGGGTGTCAAGGCAGAGCATACCTCAACGGCCTCGTGGATGAGTACAATCGTCGTGCCGGAGATGGGGAGATACCGCCGGGCACCTTGGCTGAACAGCCGATGGATGGATCGCTCGAGTCATGCCACGTGTTGTCATGTTGTTGCTGCCACAACGATGCTACACTCCATCCTGTTCCTGCAGCTGAGTCAATGCATCGAGATTGATCAAGACTATCAGACACCATCGGTCCCAGCGGGACTCGATTTTGGCCAAGCTTACTTTGTATCACCACCAGGATCGGGCTTGTGTGGCGAGCACCCAGCAGCCGGGTGAGTCGCCGCAGTATCTGCCGGAGTCCAGCTCGGCCTGGATCGATCGTTTTTTTTGGGACAGGAGGCCCAGGCCTCAGCAATGCAAACCGGCGTGACTGTTAGGCCTGTTAGGCTGCCTGACTCGCAGTTTGTGCTCCCTTATTCCCAGATAACCGCTGCAGCCCTGTGGTTTTGAGGTCGAAGCGCGTCTATGTTACCAATGGCATAGAGTCTTTGTACGTGGACACGCTGATCTCGGTCCCAGCCTTCGAGCCACTCACGGAAGAGCCAGCCTCGTCCTCTCCTGGCCCAGGGACACTGATCACACATGAATCGCCGACCGGGCTCCCGAGCACTGTCCCCCGGAACAGCCCCAAGGAAAAGGAAGCAGGAGATACCAGGAGCGAAGCGTCGCTGCTGCTTGATGACGGGATCAAGATTGTACACTCCTGAGGGTCATGCCCTTCTGATCAGGTGTGTGCCAGGGCAGCACATCACACATGAAACCGTTTATTTGCCGGACAACGAAGAGCAGGATTACAAAATCCTGTACAATGCGTCGACGGGGATACTTTACTCTGCATCTCTTGGATACACAAAACTTGCATCCTGACTGCTTTTAATGCATAACAGTGTGTTTCCACGTCCGGTTAGCCTCCTGCTGCTGCTTCTTTCCAAGGTGGATCAACTGTTTGCTGCCCGTCAAGCTGAGATCGAAGAAAGGGAGATGGAGCTCTTGCGCCAGAGGGAGGAAGCCGTCCGCCTGGAGCAAGCAGCCAAGGAGGAAGCCGAGCGCATACAAAGGGAGGCCGAGGAACAGCGAATCCGAGATGCGCAAGCAGCCGAGGAAGCCCGCCAAAAGGAGCAGCTGAACGCACGCATCGCACAGGAAGCCCAGGAGCAGGCTGCAAGGATTCTGGCGGAGGAGCGGATGAAGATGCGAGCAGAGATTGAACGAGAGGTATTGGCAGGCAAGAGCAGTCCACCGAGCAAGAAGGCGAAGGTTCTGACGATGGGGACGAGCGACGAAGCGCAGGCGTGCTCAGAATCAAACAGGAAGCCTCAGTAAGCTGTCCCTGTAGGGCTTCTGCTGCTGGCCATGGCAGGCATCCCAGACGCCTGCATCGGACCGTGATGCCTCCGTAGGTGACGTCAACATCGAGGAGATGGCTGAGGCTACCTGTAGGCTGTAAGGGGACCTATTAGGGTTTCTGGAATAGAGATTGGGGTGTAGGTTTGGGTGTGGCCGAGCGTTCCGGGCTTCTGCTTTGGAATTTGGGGTTGACAAGATGAGGGCGAGTCTTGACTGTCAGGGTGTGGGGTCAGCGTCCCGGGTTGGGGTGGGCCGGGGTTAAGGTTTCAAGTTTGGCATGTAGGGTTTAGTCTGTTTTAGGTTGTGGGTTGATAATATGTACTGGTATGGTGCGGGTCAGGGTTTAGGGCTTGCAATGTCGAATCTGGGGTGTGGGGTTCTGTTACGGTCTGAGGGTCTGAGGTGTGTCTGGCAACCCAAAAGGATCACTGAGATAGCTGATTTCCTGGTGTGATGTGAGCCTTGAACGTAGTCCGACCTAGCTGAATGTCCGAAGCATGATGAACTGTGTCGGTGTCAGTCTGCCCGCATAAAACTGAGAAGGGTGCATCCAACAGCAGATGCAAATGTGAAAGCAAAATTGGATGCTGAGGGGTGCCACAGCTCAAGCATGAACGTGACTCATCATCTTCCACGGCATTCGCAACCGTGTGCATGAAGCATGCTGAGTTCTTTAGCTCTTTAGCAAGCTCCTCGAAGCCCTGACTGCACCTCAAGCCTCAAGCCCGAAAACTTCCACTGGGCTGCTGAAATGATGGTGATTGATCTTGTGGGTTTTCAGGTAGTTTAAGATGAACCTCTAGATGAATGCAGAGTTCAGGACGAAGATCACAAACATCCATCCGACGTGATCCATTGCAGAGGCTAGCCGCGCCAGCAGTGGCAATCAGGTGAACCTGGTCGACTGATTCGGTGGCAGTGAGCCAGCGTTTTGGAGATCAGCAGGTTCAGTGTTTGAGGTGGGAGGCAGGATTATCAGGGTCAGCTCAAAGCAACCCGAGAGGGGAGNCTCCCACCCCGCCCCGCTCACCCTGCGTTCCCTTCCCCTGTCCTCTCTCCCATCCCTCCCCTCCACTCTTGTCTGTCAGCGCCTTGGCGAGATGATGCTGCTGATGCTTGTGTACGGGGCAAGAGGGTACACAAGCATCAGCGGCGCCATCTCTCCCATGCTGCGCGGCGCGCGCGCGCCCCCCTCCTCTTGCCCCGTACACAAGCATCAGCAGCGTCATCGCTCCCATGATGCCCGCACGCGCTGCCCCGCGGCCCAGGGGTGAAAACAAGAAGTTTTTGAACACCTTTTTGGACTCCAAATACTGCCCCACCATACCTCACCCCCAACGCACCCACCACCCCAGCCCACCCCATCCAGCCCATGTCCACGCAGCCCACCCTCACCCCCAACCCCACCACCCCACCACCCCACCACCCAACGCCCCACACCCCGGCCGGTTGTCCGGCATGCCACAAATCGAAGAGCGCAAGCAACCAGACACCACCAGAAACGAGTATCATGAGCATCCGTGGGGCGAAATCGAAGCGAGCAGCAGGAGCATCAGCCCGGTTTTGCGGCTTGGGAAACCTGTCCAATCTGTTTGAGGAATATTTTCCATCACTGGACATAGGACCCATCCTGAATTCGGAATCCGTGGTTGTGATGAAAGTAATTGAAAGTATCAACCCCACCCCAATCTTGCCGCCACCCCTCCCTACAGCCTGAGCGGACCTGCAAAGGCAAATGCCGCACTAAGTCAGGGTCCATGTTACTTCAGTCTAGTTACTGGTTTTATACCAGGTCACGCAGCTTCAAACCGAGAACCAGTAGTATTAGTATTTGCAGGCAGGGCTCAGCAACTTCTGTCGGAATTGTCGTCCAAAAGGCCCTGAAGTTTTAAGCGAGCTATAGGTTCAGGGTTGTCATGTGCAGGCTAGAACGTGTGCTGACATCCACCATATATGAGCCTGGTCCTGCTGCATCTCGCTGCGTGCCCGCGTTTCTGAGCTGTGGAGTTGCTGTTGGCGAGGCTAGCTGTCAGATCGTGAAATTTACCATGAAGGAGAGCTTGTGCCTAGCTGTAGCCGTTTGATGGAAACTTCACAGCTCCGTGTGGCCTCCACGTCAAGGGTTTCCAAAGTATTCTCTGCTCTAGGACTCTCGAAGAACTTGTGTCACATCTTCATTGGTATAGTTGACTGGCTGTTGCTGCTTCGACCTGCGGGTGGAGGGTGCCGATCGAACTCCCGTGCGAGAGCTTGGCGGCAGCTCGTTTCTGCCAAGCACCGAGACCCTGTGCAATCCCATAACCGTGCCCTCAGCAATCCTAGCAGCCACAGCAGCTTCCGGTACTCTGTTGCTCGCTGCCGTAGTCGCTCTTCATGGGCCTTGCTGTACGAGGTTTGAGCGCAACTGAGACAAAGACACACACTCACCGACTTGCAGTTGTGTGGTGGTAGAGCATATACGGAGATGCGCTGTGGGTCCTGACGAAGTCTTGTGCAGCCGAGGTGAACCATTTGGGTACTGTGTGGTACTTCTTTGGCAAGGATCCTGGCACGACGGCTGAAGAGAGGGAGGACATAGAAGAATTGATTCTCGCGCAGGACGTGGCTGCGACCTAGCAGCGCTTGGCTCTCTCTTATATCTCGTATTCTTGCAAGCTTACTGATGCCTCTGCAGCCTGCAACGATTAAACACCGGGCCCGTCTGTCCTGTGTTCCACATACTGCCGAGGATCTCGAGCGCTGTGAAGTGATACCTGTGGGTTCCTTGCAAAAGCTGCGCAAAGACAGCAAGCGGGTAAAGGCCGAGTTCGTGAAACCCATCACTCAGCTGGAGAATGCTCTGCAAACCATTGGCATTCCGCTTGACAGCTTCTCTGCTTCACTAACAGTGCCCGGGGACCGCAGCCTGGAACATCTCACCACTTTGCCGGTGATCACCTTGACGACGGACGAGGACAAGAAGCAGTCCTGTCCTCAGCAGGAAGCTATAATTGCAGCAGTCACCTTCACACCTGGCCAAGCATGTCTGTGCGTAGCCTGCGGGGGCACTCTCCTAGGATGAAAGCAATACGAGCCCTCCTGTATGGTCCGGGCACGCAGATGCGTTTGCTCCACAAGAGGGACGAACATCATCGTGTCCACAATGATGCGATGTTTGGACCGAAGCAAGTCCGACTGTGGGGACTCTTGCCAACAATCTGTGATTACCTTGACGGCGTTCTTAACTTGTCTTGCACCTGTTCAAGCTGGCTCCTCCAGGGAGGTGTGTGCTTCCTATGTCACTAAGGTGTGGTTGCATGCTGCAGACTCATCATGTCCTTTGCGCGGAAGCCCTTCGACTCCTACGAGTTTGGCGAGCAGCTTGCAGATCTCGCCCGGAGCTACCTACAGGTCTTCGGTCCTGCGTCAGAAGAGCTATCGGCTCAGCTGGAGCATTGTAGGCTGTAGGCTTGAAGAATCTTAGGGGGGCGGGGGGAGCAAGAGGAGAATAAATTGCGTTTCTCCTCATTGAACAAGCCGGGGCAGAACTCTGTGAAGCACAACAATAAAGCCGCTGGGTGCATGAACTCCATCTCCACACAGACTCACAGGCCTCACCTGAAACATTGCTGAGATAATCTAGCTACGAAGGGCTGAGAAGTGGGGGGAGGGTCGGGGAATGCGGCCCGGGCAGGACTTGTGGTCACCCGGGAATGTTTCTACGTGCAAAGAAAATTCACAGGTTCACTGTTGAGTGCTTTCCCTGCCCACTTGCCCCGTCTCCCAATGTGTGGTGCAGGTGCATGGTAGTTTGCAGTTGCCGTGCACAGTTTTAAGAGCTGTCTTGACGCTGTCTTGTCGGACCGAGTCGGGCCGCACACAACCTACGTTGAGCTCGCAGTTGTGCGTTTTTGTCCACTTCTTTCCGTGCTGTGGCCTGTGCTAGTGTCTCGTAAGGCACGTTTGCCATGAGATTGCCGACAGGATCGATGCGGACATGTTGCCTTGTGTTGTCTGAGGTTCAATGAGGATCTGGAGGAAATGAAGTACGACATGAACCTCCCGGCTTCTGCTTCCAGCGCAGAGGTTCACGAGGCATGCCTCACCAATATCCAGTTCTGGAGTACGACCGAGGCGCCAGGAGCAAGTTGTGCGTCTACAGTGGATAAGTGTGATGTCTGGGCACGCAAGCCTTCCTTGTAGGTAGTGGGTAGGAACAGCGGATTGCGCCGCCCGCCCAGCAGGTGCTGCTGTCACGATGGTTCCATTGGCACGTGGCGTTTCGAAAATTCGCCAGAGCTTGGACCTTCTTGAGGAAGCTCCACACCTGGCGACAAAGCCTTCAGGGTGACAGCGGCGAACAGGACATGGCCTGCAAGCTGCCAAGTGCTCTGCTTGACAATACCTTAGAACTGTGCTAAGAACACTTGTTTGAGGAGTCTGCAGCGGAACCTCCACGCATAAACTTGGCTGACAGCGAGAGCATCAAGCAGGACTTGCTGCAGAAGTTGGCTGACCTCCAGAGCAGGAAAGGCTACATGGACGTCACCGCAGATGTCCTCAGGGAGACAAGCGTGAAGGACTTGGCTTGGCAGAGCCTTCTCTGCAACAGCCACCCCCTTGAAAGGAAACCCTATCACCAAACGCATTCAGTGCACCACTCCTTGCGTGTCCAGGATATATTTCGTCCAGAGGCCGCACTACCTGAGCCACCTCAAGATCATGGAGTGCACGAAGACGCGCCAGGACAACCTGCAAATGCAAGCAACCTGGAGCAATGGCGGCTGGGCGGATGAGGTGCTAGCTACTCTGGAACTCCTGGAGGACCCCGAGGTGTTTTTCCGCCTGCGTGTCGGCTCTGGAGAACCTTCAAGCACTGCTGGTGCAGAGGCATTGGCTGATCTGTTCGTGCGAATGGTGGTGATGCAGGCCTCACAGCGATGTTGGTCGATGAGCGTTTGGTCTGAAGTGCCACCGTTGCAGTGGGCTGGCATCTTGGACAGCGATGAGGAGGCTGCCCAAAAAGCCTTTGCTCAGATGCGCAAGGATGCCGAGGTGGTGCAGGCAGCCCTACGAGGTGCCAGAGACAGTGCAGGGGATCGGGAGGCAGGGCAGACCCACACCGTGACGTCCGTGAGGGGTGTGAGCAGTCATAAGCGCAGGCCTGAGGCCATAAACATTTATACATGTGTTACTTGGGAGGCTGTGCACGCTGTGTTGTCCGAGCTGTGGGTGCACAAGCAACTGGCCGTGCAGGCTCCGACCGCTCTCTAATTGTAGTTGGGATTCTGGCACTGCTGCACACTTGTACATTGGCTAGTCTGTCCTTGCTTTGGCAGGAGCTCTGGCCCCACGGGCAGTCAAAGAACTGGGACATTCGCTCAGTCTGGAGCCACGTTTACTCTCTCTTCGATGGGCCAGTCAGCACCAAAGAATGCCTGGAAGACGTGTTTTCGGAGCTGAGTCACATGTCCAAAAGTTTGCATAAAGACGCTGGACGGGCCTCGCCAGAAAGGCTATTCACTCACAGCCTCCTGGCAAACCGCCTTGATGAGGAAGCGTGGCCCAGAGCAGCGCTGGAGAAGAGTGACATGACAACAAAGTCCTTCCAGAAGTACAAGAAGACCAGGCAAGTTTTCATCCCCAGGAAAACAAGCCAGACGGAAGCTGGACAGAAGATGCTGGAGCTGGCAGGACTCGAAGCTTGCTACTCCGTGCTCATGTTTGCCTGCTTTTTTGTCCTTGAGCTTCGTTTGTTGCCTGCGAGGAGAGAAAGTCAGATCGTGGAAAGCCGCCGGACAGCCGGCGGACTTTCGTTCCGTCGCTGCCATGATCATGCTGCGAAGCCAGCATCAGCAGGGTGGAGACTTCGGGGATCTCGGAGGCTTATGGCCGGCGGTCTTGGTGCAGGTGGGGCAAATTGTGCTCCAGAAGAAGAGTGGCACCTTCCACCTTTCGCTGGGGTGCCACTACAATGCCATCTACTTGTGGGAGGTCTCCACGAGCAATGACGTCTTTGTTTTGAGCGGTCGCAAGGATGCCATTCAGCAGCTGCAAGCATCAACAATTGGGTACGTTGCGGGCACAAAAGATGACGAGCAGAACGAGGAGCTGGCGGTGGTTCCGACTTGCGTTTGTGGTCTTAGCTGCAGTATAGTCGTCCCTGCACCCTGGTCTTTCCTTTGTTTTCTGGCTGGCTTTTTTTCTATTCCTCTCAGGTCTGCCATCCGATGTTGCTGCTCATGGACCCGGCACCAGGGCCATCGCTTTGAGACGCAATGGCGAGAATATGGGCCTGGTGCGGTACATGCTGAAGTATGGGAGCTTGGACGCCCAGGTCAAGGCCATTCTGCCCGAATTGTGTGTGATAAGCAAGCTTCGGCCCACTCCGTGGGAAGAGCAGAAGGTGGGTGTGCAATCACGTGTGCCACTGATCTGAGTTTAGAGTGCAGTGATGTTATGATGTTATGTACATGTTGCGAGGCAGTGAATCAGCTTTCAGCTGTTGGCTCAGGATGGCGTTGCTGCAGCACTTCTTTGCGGACGTGGAAGATGAAGAGCGTGTGCGAATGGCGCAGAGATTGCTGGGCAAGCTGAAAGCACCAGCAAGTCCTGGAGATTTCACCCAGTTGAAATCGCTGCTTCCGTGCTTACGCTTACTTGCCGAGGAACCGGATGCCAAAGCTTTCGAGGATTTGAGCGTGCAGGTTGAGGATCATCATCGACAAGAGGCCATCGTCAAGCGATTCGGTCTCAGTCGAGCCGCGGCAGAGAATGCCACGCCAGTGGCAATCAAGCTGCTGAAGCCCAAAGTCAAAGGGTGCACCATCGTCTGGCAGGCGACGGAAGCGACGTTTTCGGGGTCATACCCGAAGCCCATGAAGCCTACCAAGACGGGCAAGCAGAGTAAGGCCAAGGCCCAAGAGCATGGTACACGGCGAAGCTACGGTGGTGGCAAATGGACCCAGCTGCAAGCGTTGCTCAAAGTGGTCAATCGCCTGTGGGAACTTCACAAGACGTATGGTGGGGCCACTTGTCATAGTTAGTTGTCGTCTATACAGCCCGGGGACTGATTAGGGTTCGGATTTCAACTTCTTGCGCTTCTTAATGATGTCCGTGGTCCCATTCGCAGGACTGCAGTGATCAGCCCACACGCGATGCTGTTCAGAAGGCACTGGCGGACGCTGTCCAAGAGATGGAAGGCGAAGCTGCGCCAGATATGCCCCCGGACGGGCCGCATCCCGCAGAGGCGCCGGAAGCTGCTGCGGCCGACGCAGCTCCAGGAGCCATGGACAAGCCGGCAGAATCTGCAGAAGCATCTGAAGATGATGGTGGAGGAATTGGTTGCATGGACGGCTTGGAGGCTGATGCCAGGGCAGTGACTGACCGTCTCACGGCTGACAGCGACAACAGCAGCAGCAGCAGCAGTGACTCTGACAGTCCGTCATCTTTGGCTTCAAGTTGTCCCGATGATGAAAAAGATGCAGGCAAATCTTCCACACGTGCTGTCACTTCGACACCCAAGTCACCCAGGGACAAATCTACAGCACGGGCACGTGGTCGGGGATCCAAGTCTGAAGCTCAGACGCGCAAGGCCAAAACCAAAGCCAAAGCCAAACCAGTGGCGAAGACAAAAGCTGCAGCTGCTGACCCCAGCCACAGGAAAGGGAAAGTGGACAAGGGTATTGCTCCACCCAAAGGATCCGCAGCGCCCCAGCCTCCCAGTTCCAGCAACAGGAGGAGGCCTCAGGCCGAGCCTGCCAGTTCCAGCAAGCGTGGGAGACCTGAGCCTCTAGACACAAGTTTCCTGGCTGTGTCAGCATGTTTTGCTGTAGTTCTGGAAAGTTTGTATAGGCGTTCCTTGGCCCCTGATGTTTGTGCCTGCTGCAGGTGCAGTGGTACCGAAACTGCATCCGTTTGATCTCCCAGTGGGACATGGAAGGACGCTCGGAGATTTCGTGCGTGAACGTGAGTTGGCGGAGAGCGCAGACCCACCCGCAAAGCGGGCTCGTGCGAAACGCACGAACAAGTGAGTCTCAGCTGTGAGCCCTCGCGTAAGAAACAGTTCTTCGTGCAAGATTGCTTCCATTGCACCTGGTCGGGCAGTGCAATTCCCACCCCCAGCCATCATGCCATACCGCGAAACACGTGCCCCTTTAGAAGAGCGAGTGCCTCGCAGTGTGAGGCGGTTGCTGCAATGGCTAATTAGTGCTCAATTGATGGCTAATAAGTAACTAATAAGGCACAGGTTTTGGGGTATGTGGTTTGGGGTCTGTAGACAGATCCTTTGAAGTTAGGCGCCGATCCAGCTGTTGAGACTAGAGCAGGACAGGCTCAACCACAGATGTTTGCAACCCTAAATCCCTACATCCCTAAACCCTTAAACCCCAAAACCCTAAACCCTTAAACCCCTAAACCCCTAAATCCCTAAACCCCTAAACCCCTAAACCCCTAAACCCCTAAACCCCTAAACCCCTAAACCCCTAAACCCTAAACCCTAAACCCTAAACCCCGACCCGAGACCCAAGCCCCGAAACCGCAACCCTCAAGCCGGTCGGGTTTAGGGCTTAGAGGTTTTGGCTCACCAATAGAAAGTCGGGGGTCTTAAGGAGAAATAGGGAAAAGTAAAAATCGCATTCCTGTATAACTATAGTATCACATATTGTTCAAGGGTTCGTTTTTTTGATTCTTGGGTGTTCGAAGGGTGTTTTAGGATCAGGGAAACTTTATTTATTGGAGACAACTGGCTAAGTACCTGGGTTGGGGTTCCCGTACACTTTTGCGTCAGCTTGGTAACCTTACTATCTACCTCGAACTACCAAAACCTTGCTTTTGGTAAGGTCCTCATAAATTCCCTGTTCGGGCTCGTCATAAGAAAATACAAAACTATAATCATAGTACAATCTAGCCCCAAACCCGATTCTAATTATGAAGGCCCCTATATCATAGTACCCTTATGGACTCCTTGTAGTAACCCTTATAGACCCAGAGAGCCCAATACCCCTTAATTAAGGAATATACCTTAAATAATACGGGGATTCATATTACGATTTAAGCTACATTCCTTGCTTAAGGGGTATTGGGCTCTCTGGGGACCCCTATGGTAGTTTAAGGTAAGTCCGATTGTCGATCTAGTATGCCACTCCGCAGCTTGCTTGCAGGTAGACCATAAACACTATATGGGAGTTTCCGAAATTCGGGGTGCCTTAGGGTTCCTTTAAAGGGTTGCTATAAGGGTGCTATAACGGTTCCTCTAAAGGGCTCTATAAAGGTTTAGAGTTTCCGAAAATTAGGGGTACCTTATTTGGGGTCCTTATAATGAGGATCCTACTATTTAGGATACTATACGAGGTTCCCCTATTTTGGGAAACCCCCATATAAACACTGGACTATCTTGAGGGTTCCCCGCAACTTGGATCCTTTTGAACACACAGAGTCTTTGCAGCAATGTCTGAGAACATAAGAAATAATAGTATCCTCTTATACCCCCCATTATAATGAGGAAATACTTTACCGCTCAACACCGATCGAAAATCTTGAAATTTTAAGGCCCAAACATGTTTCGCATTTCAAGAATGGAGTCCGACCTCATTGCGGTTTCTCTTCGCAGGATTTGGGATTTTGGGATTTCGGTTGTAGTGACAACTTGAGACTTTTTTTACTGTGCCAGTCAATATATCGATGTGACAGCATTAACGCAACCAGTCAGTCAACGAAACCAGTGTGATTATCATCATCACCATCATCGTCGCCATCATCATCATAATCATCATCATCATCATCGCCATCATGGTTGTCATCGTTACCATTATCGCGAACTGCATGATCATGATGAGGATGACGGACATCATCATCGACATGAGTATCATCACCATCGCCGTGGTCATCATTGCCATCGGTCGTCGTTATCATCATCATCCTCCGTCGTTGTCGTTGTTGTCCCAACGTCTGGTTCTAGCAACTGTGTTCCTTCCAGCAGTTTTGTACTCCGACGGTACAGGTCGAGTCGTTCCTGCGGGCGGAGCGGGGCGAGACGAGGATCTTTCCGTGCCTTTAGGGCTGTGGGTAGTCTTTAGATTGAAGTCCAGGTTTACAATGCAAGAATTGGTTAAGGGGTTCTTTATTGCGCTCGGGGTAAGGGGATTTTTATAGGGCTTTGGAATGTCAGGGGTCCAACTAGCACATAATCTGCAGTAGAAACGGATAGTGGTTCTTTTGTTCCTGTGCAGCCTAGAAGCAATCTTGATGTAAACCCCGTTGCACACTTCAACCCGTAGGGGTAGGGCCAGGACTCATCAAGGTTAACTCTGCAGGCGTTGCTGGACAGACGAAGTCGCAAACATGCTTTTGAGAGCGGCGCTGATTGTCCAAGGGTTTCGGTTCGTTGAAGAGGCACTGGTGTTTAGGCGTTGTCTAAACCTGAAATAACCCCAATCCTGGGTTCCTGAGTACTACCCTTTTGCCCATTTTAGTTTAGGGTCCCCTTATGAAACCAAATAGTACCTTTATTATAAAGGGGTTACCCAGGAACCTAGAATCGCACGTCAGGCTGTGGAGGGTTGGGTTTAGGAGGAACCTCCGGGTTTCGGGGGAGGCAATAGAGGGCCTTTGATAAGGTTTAGGGTTTAGGGTTTATGCTGGAAGGTTTATTGCCTTTCAGGAGTTTTTCGGTTTAAGGTTCAGGGTTTAGATTTTATGCTTGAAGGTTTATTGCATTTCAGGGGTTTGGGGTTTTTCTTATGGAAGGTTATTGAAAGTGTAGGGTTTCAGACGCTTTCAGATTATTGTAAACCCCTGATGAATAATGCCCCTGCCAGTGAGAGTCTTAATGTTGGACCCGCAATAGTCGTGGCCTGCACTCTTTTCTTTTTGGTGTTCATGCAATCATAAGGACCCTGAAGGGGCAGGGGGGAGGAGGCAGGGGCTCGGCTTTAAACATAGTCCCCCACCCCCCCTCCCTCTTAACCCCCCCTAAGGGTCCCTATGACATATGATGCAAAGAGCCAGGACCTACCCTGACCCGGAGATCTTGAACATCCTCTTCAGCGACGAGGTTCCTAGCCGAAGACCGCCGGCCCTAAAGGCTAAACCCTAGACCCCACATCCTTAGCTCTAATCCCATGAAGTCCTCAGACCCTAAACCCTAAACCCAAGGCCCTGAACCCACGACCCCAAACGCCAGACCCTATAGTAGAAGCCAGAAAGTTGGAACATCAATATCCTCATGCCCTTAAGGCAAAGTATAGGGTCCTAGCACAAATCCTCCTAAACCCATGTTCCAACTTTCTGGGGTTCACTGTAATTAAGGTCTAGGCCTAGACCCTCAAGCCTAACACTCCTAATCCGAAGCCCGGACTCCCAGAACCCCTGAAGCCATAAGCATTTTATAGGGATACTGTTGATGGACAAAATCCTGCATTACCCATTATAAGGAATTTACCATAATTCCCATAGTTTAGAGTCCTTAAGGTCATGCAGGATTTTGTCCATCAACCGTATCCCTACCCTATTGGGCTTTATGATAAGGGGGGAAGTTATCTGGGATATTGGGCTTTATGATAAAGGGGGTTATTTAGGGGATATCCCTATCCTAATTTTTTCTTATGTGCTTTTCTGGGGGGCTCTAAGCCCTACTGTAGTCCCAAAACCCCTGAAGCACCGAAGCCCTAAGTCGAGACCCATCAAAGTAGCTTGTAGGGTTCCTTTAAAGGGGTCTCTAGAGTTACTGGAAGGGTTACTATAAGTCGGGTTGTACTATAACTTAGCTACTGGATACACTTTACACTTTTTGGGATAATCTTACCCACTATAAAACCACTATTGGGGGCTTATTCTAGTACCCTAAATAGTAGGGATCCTTATTCTAAGGACTCCAAAACAAGGTACCCCTAATTTGCGGAAACCCCTTCATACACAAAGTGTAACCCCGGAAATTCTTAGCCCTCCTTAATCAGTTGTTAGGTGGTTTTGAAGCTTGGCTGCAGGGTTTTGGGTGCCTTTTTTGGTGGTTTTGGGGTGATGTTTTGAGGGCTTTGGTTCCGAACGCCGGGAGGCAGGTCCCAGAGTGACAATCCCTATGGTTTAAGATTTAGGGTTTAGTGTGCACCTGACAACTCAGGGGTACTTATTTGTTTTTTATATTTTTGGTTCCTATACTCGCTAAGAAACAGCTAAAACTGAAAAAAGAAAGAAGGGGTCTAAGTTCAGTATAGGTAATGAAGCACCCACAGAGCCTAACAGCAATTAAAGAATACTCCTGCAAACAGATCTAGGATCTCTCCAGGATCTACAAGCAACACGGGCCAGAAGAAGTAGGATTAGGCTTGTGGTTCTATATGGGAGTTTCCGAAAATAGGGGATCCTAATATAGTACCCTAAATAGTAGGATTGCTGAAGTGCATGCCTCGTTCGCAGCTCATGCCATGTGTATATGTTGATTTTTTCCTTTGCTTGTAGGCCCAAGTGCAGAGCGGTCTTGAGCATGCTTTGAAACCAAGCACATGC
Organism: Symbiodinium sp. clade A Y106; assembly: GCA_003297005.1. Lineage (NCBI taxonomy): Eukaryota > Dinophyceae > Suessiales > Symbiodiniaceae > Symbiodinium > Symbiodinium sp. clade A. The sequence continues at coordinate 32,023 of BGNK01004280.1, forward strand.
ATACAGTTGTAGGTGCCAAACCCAAGTAGCACAGACTTCAAAGACTTGTTTTGTCCTTTCTTGTTCGCTTGCGCATAAAAGTCTCCGCCTTTCGAGTGAGCCATGTCGGGTGCTGTAGGAGCAGGGGAACTGATCACTCCACTTGTTTCTGCACAACCTGCTGGTTCNTTCTTGTTCGCTTGCGCATAAAAGTCTCCGCCTTTCGAGTGAGCCATGTCGGGTGCTGTAGGAGCAGGGGAACTGATCACTCCACTTGTTTCTGCACAACCTGCTGGTTCGCTCCAGCAAGGATCCTTATTATAAGGACACCAAAATAAGGGAGCCCCTAATTTTCGGAAACTCCCATATGCTATACCATACTGTATTCGGGAATCCCAATGGGTGCTTACTAATGATGCAGGCTCCTATAGCAGCTCAGCGAAACCCCCCAACCCTAAACCCTGAACCCTAAAACCCTAAACCCTCGAGCCTAAGCCCTAACCCTAAGCTATGCGCCCTACACAATGAAAAAAAGCCCTCAACCCAAATCCCGAACCCCCACCCACCCCTCACCTACCCCCACCCACCCCCACCTACCCCAACCCACCCACCCCACCCTAGAAATCCCAGGTCAAGCCCAAGAAGGAGAATTTCAAAGAGCTGAACGTGGACTTCTCTTGCTTAGACCTGCCGGTTCAGGCTCGGAGCTCCGAAACTGTATAATGTAGGGGCCTTAATTAGAATAGGGTTCCTTAAGAGGGTTCCTTAAAGGGTTCCATAAGGGATCCATAAGGGATCCACAATAAAATGATATAGTATAGGGGCCTTAATAATTAGAATAGGGTTTGGGGGTATATTATACTGTAAGTGTAACAAGGACCCCCCCAAAACCCTATTCTAATTACTAAGGCCCCTACATTAGTGTAGGAACCTGATTAAGAAACCTTGGGTCTTTATTGTGGTTCTTTAGATGAGTCCTAATCTATTGGGGTTACAGGGCCAGGGTTTCTTAATCAGGTTCTTACGTTTAGACCATTTTTCGGGTTTGGAGTTCAATTAGGGTTTGTTCCTATGCGGCCTACACAAGGTTTGCACAGTAGTTGTACGGGTGGTTGTCAAAATTATGGCACCTTCTTGGCTACCCTAAATATTAGGTGCCGTATTATAATAAGGACCCAAAAAGGGACCATAATTTTGACAACCACCCATACATTGCTGCTTCTGGGCCGCTTTTTGGACCCACAGAGCAAAATCCTAGACCCCAAACCTACCTTTGGTTAGTAGGGAATGGAAGAATGGTAGTAATAGTACTTATACTTGTACCCATTCCTCCATTCCCTACTAACCAAAGGTAGGTTTTTGGACCCACAGAGCAAAATCCTAGACCCCAAAGCCCCAAAACCTGCGCACCGGACCCAAGCCCCGCTCAACGCTCCTTAAACTCCATCAGGGTCGTTCTCGAACTTAGGGTGCCATAATAGGGATCTATAGTAAGTACTATGGTTTCCTTACTATGGTAACTGAAATTAAATTCCCTAACAAAAACTCAGAATCTTCAGATGCCCCATCTCAAGCCCTTGCAAAGTCGTCACAAGCAGCTGAGAAACTCTTGAAGAAGCGGGTTCTTTTGAGATTCTTCAAAGCCTTGATTACATTGGATGGGGCTTCTTCTTTTGCTTTGAAGATGTCTTTTGCCAAACCCTAAACCCCAGACCCGCCCCCACGCCGCGGTTCTAAAGCTTAAGCCTCATCCCTCAACCCTGGGCCTTAAACTCTTAAACCCTAAGTCCTACACCCTACGCCATAATGTAGGAACCTGATTAAGAAACCATGGGCTACAACCCCAAAATAGTAAGGTTCATATAAGGAACCCTAATAAAGGCCCAAGACCCTACTTGGAGGTTCATGGGTAGTTTTAAGTGGGGTTATAAGTCCCCTAATGTGGGTTATAAGTATAGTTACCCTACTTAAAGCCCTACTTATAACTACCCATGAACCTCCAAGTAAGCCATAAGACCTAAACCCTGAACTTATAAACCATCAGCCCCACAAAGCCTAAACCCTGAAGTCCAAACCTTATCATAGATCCCTTTAAAGGAGCCCTTCCAGATCCTTTTGAAGGAACTATAAACCCTACAAGCCCTAAACCCTGCACCTTAAGAATTTCCCTTGGTCCAGGAAGGTGGTCCCGTGCGGGGCCGGCACAAATTCGTGGAGAGGAGACTAGGGCTGCCACCCAGATAAGTACCTTAATTGGGGTTATAAATAGTTATAAGAATTGTTACCTTCATTATAACCCTAGTTACTAAGTCCCATGATCCTCTAAGTATCAGGGTTCTATAAGGGAAATATACACTCGGAGACAGAAACTTCCAAACCCTTTAATTGGAGGAATATATTTGCAAATCTGGTAGGAACTGTAATAATCAGATTTAAGGACAAGCGCTGGCATCCAGAAAATCACGGGACCTACGGCTTTAGGAGTCTAGGGTTTAGGGCTTAGGGCTTAGGGTTTAGGGCTTACTGCGGCAGGAAGAAAGTTCGTCGTACTCATGCATGTTGCTCTTGAACACATTGCCGACCCCTTTCCCCCTTAGACTCCTCCACCCAGTCCTCCGCCCGGAACATTATAGTAGTCCTCCACCCAGTCCTCCGCCCGGAACATTATAGTAGTCCGCCACCCAGTCCTCCGCCCGGAACATTATAGTAGTCCGCCACCCAGTCCTCCGCCCGGAACATTATAGTGGTATAATTTTATTCCGGTGGATTAATTCCTCCGCTAGCCAGGCCACGTAAAATGCACTTCCTGGTACTCCGCGTCCTCCGCATGATGGTATAGCCAAGTGCGACGAAACTTTATTCCTGNTTCCGGTGGATTAATTCCTCCGCTAGCCAGGCCACGTAAAATGCACTTCCTGGTACTCCGCGTCCTCCGCATGATGGTATAGCCAAGTGCGACGAAACTTTATTCCTGCCGATGTAGGGCTTAGGGTTTAGGGTTTAGAGTTTAAGGCTTAGGGCTTAGGGCTTAGGGTTTAGGGTTTAGGGTTTAGAGTTTAGGGCTTAGGGCTTAGGGTTTAGGGTTTAGAGTTTCGGGCTTAGGGCTTAGGGTTTAGGGTTTAGGGTTTAGGCCAGTTTAGGGTTTAGTTTAACCGATATGAGCCCCATAGACCTGGACACTTACCTGCAAGGGTGTTGTGCTCTTGCGAGCCCCATAGAGGAACCGGAATCCAGAAACTCATTGGTTAAGGGTTATACCTTATAGTGAAGGGGTCATAGCCTGCTATTTTGTAGGGTTTGGGGTCACAGGAGCGGTTTGCGAGTTTGGTGGCTTTGGTAGGGTTCGCCGCGCAGGGTTGAGATTATGATGGGCCTAGTACTCTTTGCTAAGGGTTTCCTGATGGAAGTATAGAGCCAAACATCACAGTAAGCCCCATAAAACTGGAAACCGGAGTAAGGCCAAATAGTGCTGGGATTCCCTATACATTACTCTTAATCCAACTTTTGGACTTCTACTGTAGACCTTAGTTTATGGTCTTTGGCTTGGGGGGAGCTTAGTGCTGAAGGGTTTCGGCTGTAGTGTGTGGTAATGTAGGAACCTGATTAAGAAACCCGGGGCCTATGACCCCAACATCGTGGGATTCATGTAAAACGAACCCGAATACAGGCCCAAGGTTTCTTAATCAGGTTCCTACATTAGTGTGTGTGTGTGTGTGTGGTATTCTTGCGCTGGACGCAAGTGGGGAATGCAGCTGCCAGCACACCGCAGACAGTGTTCCGACGTAGACCTTTATAGTGTAAACGGGCATAGGCTTCTGGTAGCCTTCCCCTGGGGATCAAAATAGCCCAAAAGCCTTATATAGTGATTATGGTCTTTGGGCCCAAAAGCCTTAAATATATGAGCCCTTAGAGCCCTAAACCCTATAGATCCCTTTAAAGGACCCCTTATAGATCCCTTTAAAGGAACCCTATATGAGTCCTTAGTGTGGAAAGTGGGACCGCCAGCTAGAGCGGACCGTGCGCACAACAGCCACCAGGGCCCGGGAGTGAGTCCCTGGGCCATGAATTTCCAAGCTTTGACTTAACCCAGAGGGTCCATATACACTACTATTCTGGAATTAGGTCCCCAAAACCATAATGGGGATGTTCTATTAGGGGCTAATTCAATAATAGTAGTGTATATGGACCCTCTGGGTAATCCTGTAATTCATGACGAGGGCCTGTTCAACGATCGGCATGAAGAAGGTTCCCAGGCTCAGGGATTGGGGTTAAGGGTGTAGGGTAGCAGATGGGTTTTCGTTTGAACAAATTTTAGTAGGTCTGACGCATGTAGTGCAAGTCGATATTACCAGGAATATAGAGGAATAAAGACTTAGGCTTACTATTCTTTAGGGTGCCTTATTACAATTCTTTCTAGAAGCAACGCCAGGCAAATTCGGCTTACAAAGATTATTCATTCGGCCTGCTCCTAGCCCTACTTACTCAAACTTCCCATCATGGGAGCTTCGAAGGCTTCAACGCAGAAGCAAACAACGCTACACCCTAAATGCTACACCCTAAACCCTAGACCCCTAAACCCTAACCCCATAAACCCCTAAACCCTAACCCCCTAAACCCTTAAATCCTAAACCCCTAAACCCTAACCCTTAAACCCGATCCCATGAGCCCCAAGCGCCAGACCTTGAGCCCGGTGCCGGCGTAGGTTCAACAACGTAGCAGTGGGTTTAGGGATTAGGTTTTAGGGTTTGGGGTTTAGGGGTTTAGGGTTTAGGGTTTAGGGGTTAGGGTTCAGGGTTTAGGGTTTAGGGATTAGGTTTTAGGGTTTGGGGTTAGGGGTTTAGGGTTTAGGGTTTCGCGTTTAGCGAGCTACCCTAAAAAACTCCGAACCTCCTCCTCCCCTTCGTTACAGAAACCAGAAGCCCAAATCAAAGCCCGTCCCAGGAAGAACTTTATGCCAGAGCCGGTCCCTCCGAAGGCCGGGTCGTGGGCTTCGGATCTCTCAGAGGCTTCAGTTTTTTTTTTTGGGGGGGTTACTTGGAGGCCCTTTTGACTTAGTAAGTCTACTTAGTATCCCCTAGAAACCCTATTATAATCCCCCATAGCCCACCTTACTAACACTACTTACTAAGTCGACAGGGCCTCCATGTAGGGTTTAGGGTTTGGGATTCCCTTCACCCGAAGCCCCAAACCTTCTAAACCCTAAACCCTGAATCCTGTGATCGGCTTTCACATAATATAGGGGCCTTAAGAATAAGCATAGAATATAGGTACATATTAAGGCCCCTATGTTAGGTGTTAGGAGTCGACGGTTTAGGTACTAGGACTCTCCGCTTGCGAAGCGATCGGCGGGCTTAGGGTTCAGGGTTTTGGATCTCAAGGTTATTTACTGTTTAGGATATACCGTTGTATACCCAGAGACTCCAATATCCCTTAGTTAAGGAATATACCTTAAGTTATAGTAGGATCCCTAATACCTAATATGATTTAAGGAATATTCCTTAATTAAGGGATATTGGAGTCTCTGGGTAGAGTCCCTATGCAATTGTGCAGTATTGCTTCTATGACTACTGCCACTACTCCCACGACGACCAGCAACGCGACAATGATCTGGCTGAAGAATTAGCAACAATATGCCTTATGGTTTCATATTAACTTACTCACACCCCATGCGAAAGTGGACGACGGTCATCAGCCAACAACGATTTCTAGTCGCAGGTAAAAACAGGAACAGTACTCTTGTCAATTTTCGTGCATGCTTCTTGGTCACACAGAAGCCTGCATACTTACCATTACTGTTCGCTCAGGGTTCCCTTTTCAAACGTATACTGTTTGTACTGTAGTATACCTCAAAGCCTGTTCTGATTATTATGGACCCGATACTATTTCGACAATCTGGTGCCAGGAGGAAGAGGAGGCAGCAGAAGCAAGAAAGGGATGGCTTCACGGCAGCAGCTGTGGCTTTGGGCTTTGGTCTTGTTAGGGTTTGGGGTTAAGGGCTTTTGCGCCCGACACATGCAGTCCTAGGTTGAGGGGTTTTGGTGGAGGTGTTGGTCGGTTTAGGTTGCCACGGTTTGTGTTTCTGCCGTAGGTTGGGGGTAGGCTAAACCCTGCAGCTCTAACCCCAAACTCTAAACCCTGAACCCTAAACCCTAAACTCCAGACCCTAGAACCGAAGACCCTATTCCCGAAAGCCAGAAGCTAAACCCTAAAACCCTAAAAGCCTCAGCCCTGTCGAAGCGGTGCTCGGTTTCTTTGCAAAATGACAGCTAACATCGGGGCTTAAATCAATACCAATACTATTTTTCGGGGGTTCCTTATTGTAAGCTTATGATCATATAGTATAATGGGCCCCAAAACCCTATTTAAATCCCTAAACCCTAAACCCTAAATAATCAAGGCCCTTCTAGCATCCAGTCTCACGAGGTTTTTTAGCGGCCTTCGGCTTGCAGTTTGGCGTAGATTTCGACTCCCAAACCCTTTGAAATAAGGAATACACCTCGAACCCTATAAGCTCCTAGTATACTTGAAGGGATATTCCGATATTGCTTGACTAAAATGTTTGGGAGTCTTTGCTAAGACCTCCTTGTGTGCGGTCAGATGTTCTTTCGTTCAGTCGGTTTACAGATTCAGGCTTGCAAGGTTCAGGACTCATTTGGCCGGCCTCTCTTCATTCAGACCCAATCCTAAATCCTTATTCCTGAAACAGTGTCGTGTTAAGTGTTAACCTCCTCCCTTTCAAACCCTACAGCCCTACAGTGATGCCCTCAAGCCTTCAGTTTCGTTGTTCAAGCCCCTGAGCCGTAAACAAAAAGGCCGCAAGCCCTGTATTTACCCTGAACCCGAAGACTCCAAGACCCGGGGGTTCAGCAACATCAACGAATCCCAAGCCAAGAGCCCAGGAATTGGTGCAAAGGTGGGCGGAAGCTCTTGGACACGAGCGGAGTGCCTTGGCTCAATTGATGGGGTTCATATTTAGAGTGTTTCTGGGCTTCGGGGTTTTAGTGTCTGTTGAGGTCCAGGGTTTTGGGGATGTGAGGCTTTGGGCGTGGGTTTAGGGTTCGGCGCTTATCACAGAGACTTGTATATCCCTACGATTCTAGGAACAACTTTACAGCAGGACTTCGGATGATGTTGGGGTAGCAAAAACCTTAACTAGGACAAGCTGGGCCCGGTAAGAACCGCCAGCAAAGTGTGTGTGTGTGTGTGTGTCGGTGTGTCTGTGTGTGAAGGACACCTTCGTATTTGACAGCGTGCCCCGCCTTGTGAGACAACCTGGAACCTTGCTGCGGGGAAATTGCAGGCAGCATGTCATGGAATTCCTAGGCTCTTGTTGCGGATAATGCAAGCGACGATAATCAGGAAACCGCAACACTAAGCTATACTTAGTAGCTGAGTGGATACACTTTACACTTTTTGGGATAATATTACCCGCTATAAAACTGAAAGTGTACACGTTTTGGGGCTTATGAACTCAGCAACTAAGTATAGCAAAGAACCCGCATAACCATTATTACTGTAACTGAACATTAGATTCAACTGATTTCGTTAACAAGAACCCAGATTCTTGACAGGTCTACGCTTTCGGCATCGGGATTGCTTTGAGGTGCACAGGTCAGACTCCCCACAAGACCCGACAGTCAAAAACCCTAAACCCTTATGCTACCCCAAAAAGGAACCGTTAATGAATTCCTTAAAGGACCCTTGCATGTAACCTCAAAGTAATTCTGGAAAGCAACCGTTAAAGCCCTCAACCCGCAACCCTGAACCCTCAACCCTGAACCCTAAACCTTAAACCCTAACAGGCCCTAACCCCTAAACCCCAAGCCCCTAAACCCCTAAACCCAAAGCCCCTAAACCCTAAATCCTAAACCCCAAGCCCCTAAACCTTAAACCCTAAACCCTAACAGGCCCTAACCCCTAAACCCTAAACCCCAAGCCCCTAAACCCTAAACCCTAAACCCTAAACCCCAAACCCTAAACCCCAAGGCTTTAAACCCACAGCACACGAAAAGGATTGGAGCGAGAAGAAGGCGACTCTGCATAGAACGCAGAGCCTCCCGAAGGCCATACAGGGGGCTTTTGTGGCTCTGCATAGGGCTCTATAAAGGCTCCTTTAAAGGGATCTATAAGGCTTCCTTTAAAGGGATCCAGAAGGGTTCCTTTAAAGGGATCCATAAGGGTTCCTTGAAAGGGATCCATAAGGGTTCCTTTAAAGGGATCTGTAAGGGTTCCTTTAAAGAGATCCACAAGGATTCCTTTAAAGGGATCTATAAGGGTTCCATTAAAGAGATCCATAAGGGTTCCTTAAGAGGGTTCTATAATAGGGTTCCTTTAAAGGGATATATAAGGGTTCCTTTAAAGGGATCTTTCAGGATTCCTGTAAAGGGATCCATAAGGTTCCTTTAACGGGATTATAAGGCTTCCTTTAAAGGGATCCATAAGGGTTCCTTTAAAGGGATCCATAAGGGTTCCTTTAAAGGGATCTATAAGGGTTCCTTTAAAGGGATCCATAATATTGTTCCTTTAACGGGATCCAATAAGGGTTCCTTAAGAGGGTTCTATAATAGGGTTCTCTTGAAAGGGTACCAATCGATACTGTAGGGTTCTCTAATAGGGTTCCCTTTAAGGGCACTGTAGGGCTCTCTCGTAGGGTTCTGAAATAAGGTTCCTTTTAAGGGTACCCTTTAAGGGTACTATAGGGTTCCATGGTAGGGTTCCCTTTAAGGGCTCCTCGCGCGGCGGGAGGGTTTTGCATGGGCTTCTGAGGAACCTTGTAGAGTCGTACGATTTAGGGTTTAGGGTTTGGAGGTTTAGGCTTTCGGGTTCAGGGTTTGGGGTTGTAGGCTTTACGGTTTCGGGTTTAGGGCCTTGGTTTCCTCGATGTTTTTTGGTTTGGGGGTTTAGGGGTTCAGGGTGTTTTTGTGGCATATGGGGTTTCAAGATATACATATATACTCGTATAGTCCTTCTTATCACTACAGTATAAACCCCCAAACCGCACTCTAATCACTGGGGGCCCCTACATTGGGGTTCGAGGTTCAGGAGGTATTTCGGCTATGGGTTCCAAGGCGATCGCTAAACCTCCAACCCCCAAACACAAACAACTAACCCTTCAGGAAAGCCTATTATAGTAGCACATGGTATAATACTATGGTAAATTATATCAGACCATGTTCTAGTCTATCATTCTGTATCTAGGTTCCTGAGTACTGCCCTTTTGCCCTTTTTGGTTTAGGATCCCTCATTAGAAACCACATAGTAGGAAAAAGGGTACCCTTATAAAGGGGCTACTCAGGAACCTAGTTACCTACTTTTTTGTAGGGTCCCTATAAAATCCATATTAGGATTTATAGTAAGAACCCACAAAAAAGTAGGTTATGGTAGTTGAAGGTTATTATAACCCCAAACTCCAAAAAGTCGCAGGCTTTAGCGGGTGCTTCGCTCCTGTCGGGTGCCAACGGCGCACCGGTGGCCTGGGCAGAAATGAGTTTTTGGGGTCTTTGACTGTGGAGCTTGAGGGTTAAGGGCTTTCGGTTTGGAGTCTAGGGTCTGGGGCTTAGGATTTGGAGTTTAGGGTAACCGCTCACTCTGGCATCCAAACTCTATATGGGAGCTTCCGAAAATAGGGGACCCTAATATAGTACCCGAAATAGCAGGATCCTTATTATAAGAACCTCCAAATAAGGTACCCCTATTTTCGGAAACTCCCAAATGAGTTTTTTGGGGTCTTTTCGCTCCTTTGACCCTTAAAGGGCCCTTATAGGAACCCTTAAGGGGGCTTAAGGATTAGGGATCAGCGTCTATGGTTTTTAAGGGGTACTTGAGGGTTCTATAATACGGTTCCTTTAGCGGTACTATGGGACTATATAACCAGGTTCCCTTTATAGGGTATTTTAGGGTTCCCTTCAAGGCCCCTATGGGGTTCCGTAACAGCGCACCCTTTCATGGGTATTGTAGGGTTCAAAAATACGGCTGCCTGTCAGGGCTGATTTGAGTTCAAGGGCTCTTGTCAGGGTGCCACGAGGGTTTACGGGCTTGGGTTTAGGGGCTTAGGGTTTAGGGCGTTTAAGATTTCTTTTGGCCTTTTGGAGGTTGTTTCCCGGGGGCATTGCAGACGGGCTTCCATGTGCGTATGGGGCTTTCGGGGTTTAAAGGGGCTTGCTTTCGTGGGGATGGGGGCTGGTGGGCCCAAGGTATGTTAATTTCCAGGAGCCAGTATCCTTAATGCTTTCAGTTTTTTTCCGTAGTTGTGTGGGATGAGCCCATCTAGGACCCTAGGATACTTCAAAACCCAGGTAGGCTGAATTTGTTTACGGACATAGCATGATTGATCCCTCAAGTAGGATTGAGGAATCACGGAGTAGTGACTAGGGTTTAGAGCTTGGAGCTCTTAGGGAACTCTGCAGGATCCCTTATGAAATCCTAATGGCAACACGGTTTAGGGTTTTGTCTGGGAAACAACAACCACAGCAACACTAGTTGTAATACTGTTAATAAAGAACAAGTAATCAAAAATCAGAACAACGACCATACCGAAAATAAGAAGAGTATACCAGTAAACTATGTATTATTTGGAACCCATCCATCCAGTACCTTGTGCATTGGCTTTCTTCGTACCAGGTGCGACCGTTGGTGAGGATGGTGCTTCGATCTCCAAGTCGGTTGCAAGCAAGGTGCAGACACTACCGTCTGCCTCTGCCGAGCTGCAGTTCGAGATGCCGGAAGACACCGTGGTAGGAATCGTTCACGCGTCGTGGAAGGTGCATGGTGTAGCAGGTGGCGTGGTGTTCTATCGAGGCACGCTGTTGAAATCGTTTTCACGGCGGATTGAGACACCGTGCCTCTCCTCAGCTCAAGTTGGATCGTGGAGATCACGAAGGAGATGCTAGGTGTGGCGCCTCCTCTACAGACCGTTCGGGGCTTGGGATTTAGAGGAAGCCCCGAACTGTCCTTATAATTCTAATTCCCATGGATGCTTGAATGTTCTGAACACCTGCAGCCTCGCTTCGTCGCCCAATCCCTCCTTCATATATGTTCTTGAAAAGGAGACGCGTGTATATTTAAGGCATCGTTCCGAATTAGGGAGTATTGGGCTTTCTGGGAAGCTCCCTGACTTCATGGGGTGTTTGGGTTGTTGAGTTTAGATTTTACTGTTGGGGTTCAGCGTTTGGAATTTCAGTCGTCTGGTTTAGCAGCGCTTCCAACCCTCGAGTGCTGTACCCTCTGTTCCCCTTATCCGCGCTGTCCTAAAACCCGGAACACTGAACCCTGCACTGTTTCATTTCAGACACCTCTCCAAGAAAATCGTGGTTGAGAAATCACAGCAGACCCGGCAAGTCTTGTAGAACCTTAGATACTATTACCCACTACAAAACTGAAAGTCTACACTTTTTGGGGCTTATGAACTCAGCAACTAAGTTGTAGAACCTCAATGCGGTTACGGCGTCAGGGTTTTGGGATAAATCCCAACACCCAAAGCCCCGGCAGCGTAATACTAAACCCTAAACCCGGAACCCTAAACCCCAGACCCTAAACCCTAAACCCTAAATCCTAGACCCTAAACTAAGCCGTCATCCCGAATCAGCCCCTAAACCCCAAACCCCTCCATCTTGGTGCAATGTAGTTTTTGGGAAGGCTTCCCCATTCCATGGCTTGGCCACGCGCCGTTTCGGGGAGGCTTTGGCCAGGGGTGGGGCGGTAGTGGGTTTATAGAGGTGGTTTTCATTCCAGAAATCGTGATTTTGGGCTGGGGGTTCATTTCAGTGCCAGGAGACTTGTGATGAGCAAGGTTCTCGTGGGGCATTTGAACTGATTTTGTTACAACCTTACTACCTAAGCCGTAGACACTTAAACCTTAAACACTGAAACCCCACACCTCGAAACCCATAACTTACTAATTTAGTACTAGTCACGAACTGGCTCAAAAATTTGCCCAGAGCTTGCAAGTAGGGTTTAGACTCGGCCACGGTTCGGGTCCATGGTCTCGAATCTGAGAGGCGTGAAGAGGTTGAGGGTTGAGGATCATAGGTTCAGGGTCTTACGGTTTACGGTTGAGAATATTGGGTAGTTGTCAAAATTAAGGTTCCTTTTTGGGTACCCTAAATGCTAGGTGCCGTACTATAATAGGGACCCAAAAAGGGACCATAATTTTGACAACCACCCTTTAGAGTGTAGGGATTTAGGGTTTGGATGCCAGGGTCAGCGGTTACCCTAAACTCCAAATCCTACTCCCCAGACCCTAAACCCCAAACCGAAAGCCCTTAACCAATAAAACCCTTAAGCTCCACAGTGAGAGCTCAACCAAGCGGACTTTCAGGAGCCGCTACACGTTTGGCATCTGTGCGGTTGTGTGAAGCACAAGCTGATGCTGCGGCACCTGGGGCACGACGCTGCAAGCCGCCTGCGGCATCTCTACGATCTACACCTTCAATCCCAGTACAGCGATAGGAACATCTACTGGGAAAACCGCAGCTTTAGCCGTTCACAATACAAGACCATCGCAGTGGTGGGACGCAATCCAGGCACTCCTGGGGAGATACGGTGCACTTCGTGCCCTTTTACGGCCACCCCTACGTCGTCCTGCCCTTTCGACCCGCTGCCGTGCGACCCAATATTGGATCCTGAAGTACCAATGGAGAAAAACTCGCGGACCTGAGAAAGTGGGACGAGGTCGGCATGAGCCAGGAGTTGTGGTGGGTGTCGGAGGCGGATTCTACCCTCTATTATTTCAGCATCTCGTGCGGCCTCCCATCCGTGTCTGGGACTTTCTGCTCCACGGCTGGGACACATTCAAGCCGGGACAGTCCTTTGGTTGAAGCCCCGCAGTCTAAACCCCAAAAACCCATTAAGCCTAAACCCGAAACCCTGAACCCTAAACCCTAAGCCCCAAACCCTAAACCCGGAACCCTAAAACCTAAACCTTAAAGCCCAGAAACCCACCTCTGATCCCTCTCAGAGCGAGGACAGTAAACTTCTTTTCCGCTACTTAAGGGCGCAGGGGACTCAGTAAGTAGGGCTTCTTAAAGGGATCCTTAAAGGGATCGATAAGGGTTCCATAAGGGCCTGGGGGACTTAGTAAGTAGAGGAAGTCGGGTTAGAATTGGGGTTATAATGATAAGCCCCCCAAGTACTGTTATCCTAACCATAACCGCGCTTGGTAACCTTACTTGCTAAGTCCCTTGAAGTACTTGTACGGTTCTATACATGGGTGGTTGTCAAAATTATGGTCCCTTTTTGGGTCCCTGTTATAATACGGCACCTTTATTTAGAGTACCCAAAAAGGGACCTTAATTTGGACAACCACCCACATCCGTTCAGAGCCCTTTTGCGAACCTGGCAAAATCCTTCTAAGATCTTCAACCCGGACTCGAAACCCAAAGCCCCCAAAACCTTAAAACCACCTAGGGTTTAGGGTTTAGGGTTTTAGGGTTTAGGGTTTAGGGTTTTAGGGTTTAGGGTTTTAGGGTTTAGGGTTTATAGGGTTTAGGAAGCGCGAGACTGAGACCCTGAACCCTAAACCCTACTTGGAGATTCATGGGACTTCGTCATTACGGTTGCAAGCACGTTAATGCTAGAAGTATAGTTGCCTGAATAATGCACAACCCTAGGTACTAAGTCCCATGATCCTTTAAGTAGACCCTCCTTATAGAACCCCTATAGATCCCTTTTAAGGAACCCTAGTCACTAAGTCCCATGGTGGCAGCGAGGATTCCGGCTGGGATGGGCGCATGCGCGGTTCCACCCTGGCGCGAAGGAACTGGGCCGGCACCTGCCCAGACAAGGAGCAAAGAAACGGTGGTTCCTGAGTACTACCCTTTTGCCCTTTTTGGTTTAGGGTCCTCTTACGTATTAGAAACCACGTGGTAGGAAAAAGGGTACCCTTATTATAAAGGGGCTACTCAGGAACCTAAGAAACGGTGGTTATGGAAACCCTAAACCCTAAAACCCGAAGCCCTAAACCCTGATCCCAAAACCAAAACCCTAAACCCTGATCCCCAAACCCAAACCCCTAAAACCCGAAGCCCAAAACCCTGATCCCAACACCCTTAAGCCGAAATGCCAAACCTTTAAACCCTAAATCCTGAACCTCTCAACCCTAAACCCTAAACCCTAAACCCAAACCCCCAAACCCCCAAACCCCTAAACCCTAAACCCTGAACCCCAAATCCTGAACCTCTCAACCCTAAATCCTAAACTCCTTCAACCCCCAGCTCCTGAACCCTAGGGTTCCTTTCTTAGTAGCTGAGTAGGTAACCTTTAACCTTTTGGGGTTTATAGAATCCTACCATAATTGAAAAGGTTAACCTTTTTTGAGCTAGGGTACTCAGCCCCTAAGCTTTTAAAGGGGTCTAAGACCTTGGTTTCTCTAAAGAGCTGATACAGGGCGTTGCGGGTTTAGGCGTTTAAGGTTTTAGGGGTTTAGGTTTAGGGTTGACAGTTTTAGTGTTTGAGGGCTGAGGATTTAGGGGTCTAGGATTTTGGGGTTCAGGGTTTAGGAGTTTAGCGTTTAGGCTGTAGGAGTTTAGGGTTTGCGCTTTGGGCTTAGAGTGCAGCGTGTAGGGTCACGCCGTCGTGCGAGGGTGATGCCTAAACCCTAAACCCTAAACCCTAAACCCTAAACCCTAAACCCTAAACCCCAAAACCCTAAAACCCTAAAACCCTAAACCCTAAACCCTAAGACCCTAAAACCCTAAAACCCTAAACCCTAAAACCCTAAAACCCTAAAACCCTAAACCCTAAACCTCATGTTGATTTTTCATGCTTCAGGGGTCGGGCCACCCCAAAAGCACATAAGCATAAGCAGGTTTTTATTTAGGGTTTAGGGTTTAGGGTTTAGGGATCCCTGCTTTCTTTGGCTTCATTATAAGAGGGTTTATATGGGATATTCCCTATGGTTGATCCCTACATGGGTGCAAGTGCTTATCGGGTTTTGAGGGCTTAGACCCTAAACCCTAAACCCAGACCCTTTCGCGCACGGAGTTACATGGTTTGAGTGATATTGTGGCTTCGGCTGTCGGTTTCCCCCCCCAACGCTGCACTCTAAAGCTTGAATTTTTCAGGACCTCCAGGGTCGGAGCCTTAAAGGCTTAAACCTTAAGCCCTTGAACCTTCAACCCTGTTTGCATGTTGGGCATTTGTGCCTTCTTGGCTGCCGGAAGGCCCGGTTTGAAGCCTATCTATCTGAGGGAACACAGCATAGCTGCTGCCTTCCCCAAACCCGTCCTCTGCTCACGCCTTTAAACCTAGAACCTTAAATCCTAACCAGTAACCCTAAACCCACACCTAGCCTCAAACCGCAAAATGCAACCTCAACTCTAAAATCCCCAAACCTCAAAACTAAACCAGGACACCAAGATGCGCGTCTGAGGACTCCCGAGACAGCTGATCCAGCGCCCTCTGAAACATGTAAGTACCTGAAAAGTTCGTATACGCTTGGCAGAGTATAGTAATTATCTAGGGACGATGACGGGCGTTTTGTGGTCTCAGAAGGGCTTTCGAGCGTTTCCCGGGTGATTACAGGCTTGTAAAAGACTTTAGTAGAGAGGTCTGACAAATAAGTCATTATAGTCTTGTCTGAGTTTAAACTGCAACACACCCTAAACCCTAAACCCTTTTCAAAAGCAAACCTTGGACCGTCAACCCAGCCCGAGCCCGAACATAGAAATGTTGTAGAGGCCCTTTAAAACGAGACCAGGTAGAAACGCCCGGTAGAAACCCTGCGATCCCGATGGGAGCCCAAGAACTCTGTAGAAAACCCATGAAAGCCCACGGAGTTGATAGCAACCCTTTAGAGGCTTGATGATACCCTGGGGATCCAAAAACCTACTGTTTTGGGGTTAGACCCTATAATTTCGGGGTCATAACCTACTATTTTGTAGGGTTTGGGGATACAGGAAGCCCATAGAAATCCGGAGTGCCCGCAGTTCCGAAACCCCAGGCCTGACACCCCTAAAACGCATGAGAGTCAAGAGAGCTCCCAGCCTCAAACCCTGCGGCGCCTTTCAAGGGATCTATAAGGGTTCCTTTAACGGGATCTATAAGGCTAAGGGTTCCTTTAAAGGGATCTATAAGGGTTCCTTTAAAGGGATCCGTAATAGGTTTAATTAGGACTTGGCGTTCTTCTGGTTGGCCCTTAGGACTTTAACTTTTTAGGTTTCTATATGAACCATAATAGGGAGGCTAAAAGTTTAACGTTTAGGAGGGGTTCAGAAGTCAGCCAAGTAACGATTGGCTTTTTGGGGTGTATACATTCCTAGCGCAGCGAAAAAGCGAATCCTTGTCATGCTAGGGTTCTCAGCCCTTAGATTCTAAACCAGCAAAATCCAAACATCCCTAAACCTTAACCTTAACCCCTAAACCCTAAAGCTCAAACCCTCAACTCTTAACCCTCACCCCTCAACCCAAGCCCTAAACCCTAAACCCCCACATCCAAAGAACGACAAAATCGACAGAGCCCCGGTTTCACAGCTGGTCAATAGGCCAGTCTTAACCGGATCTACTCCTGGGGTGGAGCTCGGGGTTTCCGGTCTCAGAGCCTAGTTACTGGAGTGAGCTGAGCAAAGGCTGTTCCGGCGTAGGGTTCGGGAATGTAGGCTTTCTAGGTTGCTGAGTACTACCCTTTTGCCCTTTTTAGTTTAGGGTCCCCTTATTGGAAACCAAATAGTAGGAAAAAGGCTACCCTTATTATACAGGGGGTTACCCAGGAACCTAGCTTTGTTCCTTTTGGATTTCAATTTCGCCTTTCGGATTGGGCTGGGCTAAGCTGGGCAGGACCAGGGGACTGGGGGTGGCGGCTGAAAATTGATGGTTTAGGGCTTCAAGTATTTGTAGCGGCTGATCGTGAAGTGAACCCATATAGTTTCTATTCTTTATATATCCCGGAAAGATCCATAATTTAGAGCTTACCTGAAGGGGCAGGGGACTTAGTAAGTAGGCTACTTTTCACCAACTTGCTAAGTCCCCTGCCCCTTCAAGTAGGGTTTAGGGTGTTTCGGGTTCAGGGAGCGCGGAGTTTCACTTTGTCTGGCTCTCTACAAGGGCTTCAGGCTTTTTTTGCGGTTGACCTAAACCCTAAACCCTAAACTTTACTAAGCCCTGAACCCTAAACCCTAAACCCTGAACCCTAAACCCTAAACCCTGAACCCTGAACCCTGAAGGTATTTTGGCTTCGGGTTGCGGCTCTGGGGCTTAGGACCTTAGGGGGAGTTCCTTTAAATGGATCTATAAGGGTTCCTTTAAAGGGATCTATAAGGGTTCCTTTAAAGGGATCCATAAGGGTTCCTTTAAAGGGATCTATAAGGGTTCCTTTGAAGGGATCCATAATAGGTTGAATTGGGACTTGGCGTTCTTCTGGCTGGCTCTTAGGACTTTAATTTTTTTGGGTTTCTATATGAACCATAATATGGAAGCTAAAAGTTTGACTTTTTGGAGGGGTTCAGAAGTCAGCCAAGGCCTTGAGGGCTACTAGAAGGGTTTCATAAGGCTTTCTANTATGAACCATAATATGGAAGCTAAAAGTTTGACTTTTTGGAGGGGTTCAGAAGTCAGCCAAGGCCTTGAGGGCTACTAGAAGGGTTTCATAAGGCTTTCTAAGAAGGGCAAGGGGTTTCTATATGAACCATAATAAAGAAGCTAAAAGTTTAACTTTTGCGAGGGGTTCAGAAGTCAGCCAAGATAGGGTTTTTCGGCTTAGTCAAAGTCTAGGCTGAAGCCTTCTCAGAAGCTTTCAGGTAGCTTTGCTCTGTAAATACGAAACTTCCGAGAATCCTCGGAGCCGAAGCCTCTTTTTGCACTGGTTTGGAAGCTTCAAAAGAGCAACAGCATCTCCAGGATCTTTGGCATTAGACGTTGCAGCTGTGTCCGGTTTAGGGTTTAGGGTTTAGGGTTCCCAAACTATTGGGATTGGGATTGTAGGAATTTCGGCCATACCCCAGCATTCCCAACATTTTGTCGTTACCCTTATTGGGCCTAAGGGGAGTTTATTTG
>BGNK01004281.1:4318-56931 GCA_003297005.1 Symbiodinium sp. clade A Y106
GTTGACCCCAGGCGGCCATTGCTCGAACTCCCAGGCCTAGAACTTCCACCTGTCGCCACAAAAAGATCCTTCCCGGATCGAGGCGATCGCCTCGACCCAAAATGGCGACGGCGATCACCCTCAAAAGATCAAGAACAATGCATGCAGATCTCATGCCGGAATGTGGAGCTCCTATTCCAGACCTACCTCACCGATAATAGGAGAACTCAGCCCGTTACAATTACTACAACTGCACCGACGACGACGATACTACTACCATAACGACGCCAATGCTCGAATGCCGAATTTGTCAGTACGACTACGAGGACTACGAGAACTGCGACGACGAGCACTGTGACGACGAGCACTGTGACGAGCAAGCGACAGAGCATCAGTAGCAGTTGCAGCAGACTGGCAAGAACATAAACACTGCTCTCCTAATCGGAATGACACTGCAAGCTGCAGGTGCTACACCACAGCATCCCACTTACAAGTTGACCATGACATGGCTTAGCTTCCGCTGCATGCAGCTCCGCCTAGAATCAAAACTTTAAGGGACGAATCGCTCCCAGACGGCAGGACATGGAATCATTGCACTACAGAAATGACAGGCAGGCACGTTGTCTAGACATCGTCCCGAAGCACCTTGTCCAAATGATCGCTCAGAGCACCCAGCGAGCGCGGCTCTGTGATCAAGTCACTCTGGACGTGATCAGCATGGTCTTTGATCGGTGGGCGATATGCGACTTGCATTGCCATGGCACAAGACCAGCCCAAAGTTTTGATCGTGTGGAGCCACTCCTTTTGGCGCTAATCTTCGCATCTGAGCCAGTTGCGCGACTTGCATGATGTAACTTGCACGCAGCTGCGTGTCAGGATTCGGCTGGATTTACTTTGGCAGCTCTGCTCCATATGGCCAACTGACGCTTGAGAACACCACAGCTGCGCTGTGGCAACGGACTCTCACGAGACACGCACCATGGGCTCCCTGCAAAGCCAACCGGGAGTGCTTTAAGTGCGGAGCACACTGTAGCTTTTCCCGGAACCGGTTTGCCCATAGGCCATGATGCAGCCGTTGTAAGCCTGAGCAACTCAACTGCGCTGCAGTACTGCCACGATACATCAGGAAACAGGAGGATTTCTTTCTTGTACCTGTAACCTTTTTCACTCGCTCGCACACCATGGAAGCTTGATCAAAACAGCATGGAGCGTCCACACATGCAAGACACTGCACCTCCGTTGATCTATGAACATGTATGGATACTTCAACTTAGCAAAGAAGCATCCAACGCGTTCTCCAAGATGGGTATCCCGAGCTCCTGTGACGGCCGAGCCCATTTGTATCATTTGTCATGTATCAAGGACTCCCTTGCGGGCTTTGACGAAATGCGTCTTGTCTCTCAATCTCACAGTCAGATGGCGTGGAGTTTGAGACAGGCCCAGCCACATCGTACATTCTGTTCCTGGCATTATCAAATCAGCCCCTCTTCATAAACACAAGTCCGGTACTGTGCAAGCTGTTGTTGACTGCTATGAGTTTTCGGGCTGTCCTGGAACACTTGCGCCTGAGAGCCCTCTTCCACACCAGGATCCGTCGAGTTGAAAACCGAGTCCTGGCAAAATCGGTCAATGAAGCTGCCCTGCGAACTTCGAACAATCAATCGACGCTGGTTGCTCTCTCTGTGTGCAAGACTGCAGAATGAAGCGGCTGTTTCACGGACGGAGGCAGGACTCAGTAGCACTCCAACATGCCAGCGCATCGAAGGTGAACTGCTTCGGCTTGACATAATCGCTGTCGTGACCGTAGCGGTCGACGCCCTTTGAAATGACCTGTGCAGTGAAGCTTATAAACCGAACCGCAATGCTCGCGCCACACAGGAACTGCAGGCCCGACACGCTTCTCGGACGCTCGTGACCGCCGCTTCACCCCCTTGCTGATCGAACGCTTGGCTTCACGCTGTAGTTTCCACGATGTCGAGGACCTCATGGTCGAAATGATATGATGAGTGCTTCCAGCCGTGAATGCATCTTAACATGTTCTTGCAGAAGGGACATGCATCAGTGGCCGATGTTCTTCCGGAGCTCCTGTCTTCATCCTGTCCACTCGCGGGCTCCACTATGCAGCTTGGCGGCCATTTCCGCCAGTCCACCCTCCCCAAGCTCTTTCGCCTCAACACCACAAAGCTACAGCTACGTGACACGTGCAACTCGCTTCACCTGAGGGGCTGGCGCTGAAGGGCCGAATGCGGACAGCCACTCTGATGCTGTTCCTGGGCATCGACTTCGCTAGAGGAATCACATTATCGAAAGATGCAGGCGATAATTGCAACAAACGTTTTGCATCGCCCATCTACTCACTGAAGAGTATTTATCTTGGCAAGGCCGTTTGTCGCTGAACAACCCGATCTCTGTTGCAATCAATGCTGCGGATTGGGTGAGCCATCGGGTGTGCCAGTGGCACCGGCGACCTCAAGCACATCCGGTAGACTCTGCAGTAGCCGCCGCTCAGTAACCCACAACAGAGATCCTGATACCGTCGAGGCTTCTGCAACAGTCCCGTGCGACTTCGTGGTAGCACGCTTGGACTTCGAGGGCGACCTTGCTCGGCATTCACACCGACGAGGTTCCCAGCATAATGCATCATTTTAATGCAAGCATGTCCGAGAATAGCAAAAATGACACCATGCTGGCCATTTCAGGAGGGGGAAGGGGGGTGTCCCCATTAGCGAGTGCTTCGGTCTTGCCAGGGAAGTGCTGAAGTGAACGGGATCGAGTGCTCAAGGGCTCAAGGCTTAAGTGGGGTGAGAGTCTGAAGTCTGAACTGTGACCACCTGCGAGCACGAGGCAGGTCTTCGCTGACCGCATCATTCTTGTGCCCATCTGCACCTTGCATTACTTGCATTTGCAGCACATCCACAGAGCCATGACGCACTCAGCCTTGGCCTTGAGAAAACGCACAGGTCCCATGGCAATGCTTTGCACGATTAAGCTGAGTGGCTCATCTCCAGATGTCACACCGAATCTCAAGCACCTGGGTTTCTTCTCCAATGCACCTCTTCCCACTGTGTTTCTTCGCAATCGTGGGTGCCGGACGCGATGCTTCTGCTACGCGGCCAGAAAGCCATCATTGCAAAAGACATCTGCTAGTCCTGGACTAGATCGAGATTTCGAGCAGTAGCTTCTCGACCTGTAGCTTTTAAACCGTCTGGTCTGCTCCGATTGGGGTGTGCTCAATTGATGCACGTGCCACTTGTTCTACCTTTGGACCACGGTTTCAGTCTTGAGGAAGTTCCTCAGTGCTGAGGGAAGGCATGCCACGGCATCCCAGCTGCATACGTGCTGTAACCCATGTGATAAGCTGGAGCCGGCACAACAAACATCTTCTGGCATTAGGCTACACGGTTGAAATGGAGAAGACGACAGTGCTCGGCGGCCTAAACTTAAATTGCAAGCCCAAAACCCCAAACTTTTTCTTTGGCCTCAGGTCTTGGAACGAGGCATTGCATCCAAAGCGGCCATGACAGCCCGGCACAAAGCGGAGAAGCTGACACCGGCCTGGCAAAGGCACCCGAGGCACAACCACGAATAATCATCGCTCCCAAGTATTGTAGATGGTCAAGATTATCGTGAATACTCGTCTTGTCATTGTATGTTGTCAGGACTGCAGGACCCTAACCCTAATGTGTGTTCACTACCGCTGCTCGTGCTGCCAGGAGTAGCTGCATTAGCTGTTGCTGCTGAGAAATGTTCTTGCCGTCAACCCCGGTTGCCTGTTTGCGGGCGACCCCCTGGCACTTTACGAGTAAACTCATGCTGCCCACGATCGACAACCCCGCATGCACTGGTATTCAAAACGTTTGTCTCTTGCACCGGTGGATCCATGCCACCTGAGATAATCCGGTCCATGTCTACCACATCCAAGACAAGTGAATTCATGTTACGCGAGATCATTGCTTCACTTCCGACCCGACCCTCAACCAGTAGATGTGTTCGAACGACTTGCATGCTTGGCCGCACCCTCTCGTGCGTAGCAATCAGCTTCTGCACGTCTGAGTCCAACCTTGGTAGCCACTTCAGACGTACTCGTGCGAATCCGACGAGCATTTCTCTGCTACACGAGGTTCACCGAGCCGGAAGCCCGATTCCTATTTGCAAGAGGTACTGCTCATAGCCTGTGCCATGGCAGTATAATGCAGTTTGCGCTACAGAAATCACCTCACTCGTCTATGATGTGATCCAGCCGCTCCAGCCGGCACGGACAGGAAATGGGCGAGTGCAGAAAGACCATGGCCTGAGCGATCCAGCTCACCACCGATGTACATACCTGATCTCAGCCAGTCAGCTGCCACAAAAGAACGTACATGCAGGAAGCAAGAGGCACGTGTTGCAGTCTGTGTCATCTCACGTGTTCCTGGTCGGAACAAACATCGGTGGTACGGCGCTCAGCGCATCGTGCTCTACCCTTGCACCGCTGTCTCTGCTGGCTTGACACACAAATCATGCCCACCTAAACTGGGCCCAGCAAAGACATAACCTGCCCTCTGCCTGCAAGCTCATCGTCTGATTGTGCTGGCACCTGGTGAAATCCCCGTAGAGTCACGCTTTCTCGTGCTGTCTCCGAGACTGAGTTCCCCTGCTCTCTGTGCCAGTGGATTCGCGGCGGAGGCATCGTTGGTCGGGACCAGGACGCTGCCACTGAAAGGTCCCTGGGCCTGAAAGGATAGGGCCAGGGTCCTAGGGTGAGCAGACAAGACAGGCGACAGTGCCACCTGCACCCTGCTGGCGAAGATGCCAGCCTCGGGGTCACTGCGCTTTGGGCTTAGGCAGGGAGACTTCGCAATGCGTTGTGCCTTCACGAAATCCTCGTTGGAAATGTCCGTCCGTGGGCGATTATTGTCGCCTGCGCTTGCCGCTGGCATCAATACAAAGCAGCCGTGGACATTTAAGTGGCATCATGCCTCTTCTTTCTTCTGGGGGCAGCGGAGATCCGCCGTTATCGGCAATAATTGCTTTTGCCTCCACCAGATCTTCTTCACACACCGAAGGCAATAGCACATGCAGGACAACTGCACACGACCTGGTCAACGAAAACGTTGGGCAGTCCAGCCTTCAAATTCGAGGCAAAGCCAAACACAAAGAAGAACGCGATAGTCCACAAAACTCCACACGACACATCATGATACGATGCTGCTTGCCGGGATATGCTAACAGATGCCTCGGCAAGTGGCGCCGAGTCCTCCATCCGGAACTATATACACAGGAATTTGTGCTGTGGACGGCTGGGTCCTCTTGCAACGCGCGCTGGAATTGGCTGAAGGACAATCTCCAGGCACGCAGGCACTCTGCAGAGCTCCGGCTCTCAAGGACAAGAAGGGATGGCGGATGGCCGATGGCACGGCCAATGGCGGATGGCCTGCCGGAGCCGGCATCCACGGAAGACAGTAGCCGTGCCTCGGGAGACGGGGCCGAAATTTTGCACCCGTCAATGGCAGTGCCACCTACATAAACCCAAACAAGCATTGACACCCACAAAGCAGCAATCGCCCAGCTCTGAATTTTACAACAATCTCCGCGGGACGGTCGCTGGCTTCCAGTGGCCTCCACTCTCAGACTCTCAGACAGGAGTCCGGATGAAGATTGGGTTGGGTGAGACCGGCAACGCGGAAATGCTCACGGTAGGCTTGAAGAGACAATGCTAACTGCAAATATCTAAACAACTGTAATGTGTGATTTTTGAGCCTTGCTTCTAAATAGCTCGTCTGGTCCAAATAGAGGGCCAACGAGCGTGGAAAATACTTTGCAGGGTCATCGTGACGAGTCATCGTGGAAAACAGCACGAGCAAAAGTGCAGAGAAAGATCTACATAAATTTCAGTCTGCCAAACTGCTTGCAGCACAAGACACATGATCATCCTCTTCGCACCAGTATGGAAAAGATTCCACGCTGTGTAACAGACAGACGGAGTGGTGGACGGTCTTCTGCTCAGATATTTCTTCTGCACATCATGAAACACACCGGTCCATCTATCCATGTTACACTTCCCTGTCGGGCGCCCGCTTTGCCACAAATGTGTTATGCACCCGGCAACATGGTACCTCCGCACCGTTCGACCGGAGTGCATGCCTCAAAACCATGTTTTGAGGCACCTTGGGTCAAAGCCTTAGACTTTGAACCTGATCAGCACCGACTAAAGCGCCAAGAAAAGTGCCTCTCATGCGAGTTGAGCTGCTTTCTCTTGGTCAGTTGCGGCCTTTTCCGAAGCTCTGCTCCTTTCGTGCAGACTAACATGCGGGTACAGCGGGTGCGTGCAAAAACGGCAGCATGCCGCACGATACCGTTCATGGCTGACACATTCTGGTCTGCAGCACGACAGACACAGACACACACACACACACGCACAAACACAGAGATATGTGGGGGTCTGCAGGTGTATGTATATATATATGTATATGTATATGTATATGTATATGTATATGTATATGTATGTGTTTATATATATATATAGATACATAGTTATATATCTATAATATATATATATATATATATTATGTATGTATTTATCTATTTGCCTCTATGTATATATACTTTTCCTTTTTTTTATGGCAGGACCCGAAACCACCCCGACCCGCCCACCTCATGGTATCCACCCGGCCTGTTTTGTGGCGTGGTGCATGCTGTCTTGCTTGTGTTCTTGGTGTCTCAGCTTCTGTGTGCCCTCCATCTCTCTCTTTTGTGATGCTGTTCACGGTTAGATGGGGTAGGCAGAAGCTTAAGGCCTGTTTGTGGTGTTTGCTCCAGCATCGGCTGGACGTTGGCTATTAAGGTCGCGAGCATCCATTCATCACGTAGCGTGCGCAAGTAGATCATCATCGCGTTCATACCCATCTCCGACTGTTAGTGGCCAGCAAACCAGGGAAGTACGTCAGTTTGCTCTACGAAGATAGGTTGCAACTGTCACAATTTTTGCAGTATTGTTATCTTGTTGCTACATTAGAATCATTAGAAGTGGTGGTGTTCCCGTTTCCCCTTGTGGATGGTGCCCCAGTCCCTATGGCATTACCTTCGCTTTGGTGCGGTTCTCCGGTGTGCAGAAGCACTGGCTGATACGGGCCTCATTGCATGGACACCTGTCGCCTCGTTCACCCGTCCTGTGGTTTGGGTGGTGGGTTCTGTTCCGGTGTGAACCGTCTCGGCAGCCTGCCTCCATAAAATGCAAAGACAATCGTGCACATCACAACTAAGTTACAGCTACTGCTGCCAGGTTTGAGATGTGCAGTTGCCTTGCATGCGGAAAACATGCGAGAGTCATGAGCAATGTGACGGCAAGATGTCCAAGGCCATCAGGTTTTGGCATGTTTTAAAATCGTGGTGACGATCGCATCCGACCAGTGTGACGAGGATCACACGACGAACGGGCTCGATCTCTATGGCCTATGACTGATGTCGCAAACAGCCCTGGGGGCAAGGGGGGGGATATCATGGGGGGGGGGACCCGGGACCATGTATGCCCACACAGACTCAACTGCTATAAATCCCGCGGCTCCAGATACAAAGGTGGCAGCGCAGACAATCAGCTCCTGCAAGCGGTCATGTCTTCACAGACGGGGGCTCACCAATCAGCGTGCAACATGGCCTGCCTTCCCGGCAACCTCGTTCTTTAGATGCAAACTTGCACCCCAAGCCGCGGCAGCTGTGTGGATGGCCAATGGTCCCCTTCGAGATGACAACGTTCCTGGAGCAGGCTTGCATTACACTGCCAATTGGATGTGGTCACCACGTGGATCTATGGTCTTCAATGGGTCACTAGAGTCACTGAGAGCGCGTACCCTTGAATCATGAAAGTTGGGAATACTATCCCGGGCACCCGGCGTCCTAACGACCCTCAGGATCGTCAAGCCCTAAGACGACGCTGGTCAACACTTGCTGCCTCATATGCTAAGGTGCCAACCATCGGAGTGCAGGGCTACGAAACTGGGGCTGGGTGCCTCGTATGTCGGATGCTCTAGCCCTGACCCAGCAATTTGTCTTTGCAGCTACATTGGGCGGTGAGTAAGCGAAGACTTGCATAAAAATAGCCACGGATCTCCAGGCTGCACGTGCATTTAGCTTAGCGCAGCTGCACTTCTAACGACTAGTGACTAGTGTGGCTGGCAGCAACCTCCTGGCAGATTTAGCAAGCCTTCTAATTTGTAAGGAGTAATCCAGAGGAGTGGTTTTTGCTGGAGGCAGATGTGCCTGGAAGCATTCCTAGCAGATGTCTTTGGCAGCAGTTCCGATGCATGTCGTGACATCTCGCTTACGCGCAAGAAGAAAGAACCTTTTGGATGTGCAGCGGCAGGCGGCGAAAGTGCATCCTGACTCAGCTACCCGATCGTAGCACGTCTTCGACGCGATCGGAGCGAGTCGGTGCGTATCACCAAAGGTGTGCCGCCTGCACCATCACAGCACACCGGAAGCCCTAAAAGTCTCAGAGCCCCTCAGAAGTTCTTCGAAGAGCGCGTCCCAGTTGAAGTGAACCGCGGTCCAACCTTCGGCTCGAGCGTGGCGAAGGTCTCCTCTTCTCACGGCGTCGCTCACGTTGGCCGAAGAAGTCACCCTCTGCCAAGCAGGGCGTAGCGAAAGTTCCTCGATTTGCCTCCAACTGTACTGCAAGAGGCAATTGATCGAGTCGTCCTTGCCAAACCCTTTGGTCAGAGCGTGGCGAGCGGGCTCGTTGTCGACGAACATGATGACGAACTTGTCGATCATGTTCTTCATGGCCATCAAGGGGACCACCTGCGCCACGATCTCGAGCATATATATATATATACTCTGCGGGTCGAGAATTCTCGCACGAACCAGTAAGGGACTGAGCCTTGCGCGAAAAACGTCTGTCCACGCACTGTGACCACGAAGCCCCAACCGTTTCTCAAAGTCTCCGGAGGTGTCCGTCCCCAATGCGGGATGTTCTCGTCACCCGGCCGCCAATCCTTCTCGAAGAGGTTGAAGAAGGCGTCCGCGTAGAGCACCGAGTGGGGTTCTTGTTCGAAGGGAAAGGACTTGGGCGAAGCGTGTCGCAGACTCCACCTGAGAAGTCCTATTCCGTGTCGAAGTTGGCCGTTAAGTCGCCAGTCTTGGTTGTCCCTGCCAGCACCTGCAAGTTGAGCACGGCGAAAAAGATGTCGAAGAGCTGCTGCGTGCGAGCGACCCGTGACCGCCTAGGAGTAGAGCTGCAACTTCCCAGCCAGGCTGGCTGCCTCGTGCGGGCGGAGCTTGTCCTGTGTCAAGACGTCGAGCAAGGCTTCGTCCAGTCTGCGGCGTCTGTCTTCTGTTCCTTTTCCTTGTACCGTGACCTCCTTGTCGGTGACGGTGATGCTCACCCCCTGAATGGTCTGCGTAGCGTTGGGAGGCTGCTCCTTGGACTTCTTAAAGGCGAAGCCCAGTGCCTGACAAAGGCGGCACGACGTGTCGAAGGAGGAGAGTGCCAGGTTGTCGTCCTCCGCGCTGCCGAAGTCATCGACAAAATGCAATGCCGGCGTGAACAAACACGCGCGGCACAGCCACCCCATTAAGTCTGCGATTCTGCAATAAGACCATACGCTGGCTACCGACCCAAACATTAGGACGGTATGCCGCCATAGGGTGACTCCCTCTGGCGTCGGGAGCACCACCCATGTGTGGTTCGGCTCGAGCGCTGGAAGTTGTCTGTAAGCCGATTCGTGATCGAGGCCCCAGATGACGACCTTGGCGAGCGGGTCCACTTTCTTGATTGCCTTGACCAATTGGACGTAGGAGAGCACGTCGTGGTACGGAGGCGAGTCGTCTGCTGCCACCGTCGCATTCGCGAAGGATCACCTCCAGTCCTCAGTCTGCGAACTTTGGGACGCCCGTCAGAGCCAACTTGGTGCACTGCGAAAGCGAAGCAAGTGGGTTGGTGTTCGGCTGGACCTGGTAGCAGCTGACACGTCTGTGCGTGCGAAGCGAGCGGTACTGCGCGCTCGGGCCATGTAGGCGGGCTCGAGAAAGGTCCTTCCATGAGGCCTAGCGTCACATCGACCACTATCTCCTCAGCTAGTTGTTTCCAGCGTGGGTCGACCCTGCACCTTCGAAGCTTGTCGAACACGTACTGTTGGTTCTTCACCAAGAAGTCGTCCATGTCCTCCAAGGGGTTGGCGTAGCGAAGGTCTGACCTGCGCTTCCATCCAAGGCCCGGAGCCAGCGGACCGAGTAGTCGGAAACCCTGAGTGAGCTCGTCGAAGATGCTGCTGTCTTGCCACAAAGAGCTCGCAGATCTTCCGGAGCGGGGGCAGTTGTAGCGAGCAGACGCGAGACGGCATCAACCTGGATCTGGACCAGCGCTCACTGGGGTCCTCCAAGTAGGAGAGGTTGAAGTAATCACCCGGGCCCGGACCCAGTACAATGTCGAGCGCGGTGCCCCCGAGCGGGTTAAGCTCTCTCGCTCGCTGCGGCGGCGGTGTCGCACCGAACATGGCCATGATGAAGATCAGGCGAGCCGCTCCAGCGTGCCAACCGTTAGCGAGCGCCTTGTGTCTTTCGTGCTCAGGCAAATGCTCGGTCCAGTTCCACGGCAGGTGGTGCCACTGTTCCTTGACGGAGGGAGGCGGCAGAACGAAACGTCCTTGGCTGTCTGTCATCATTACCCCTGCCTCGTAATGCCAAGGTGCGAATCGTTGCCGATCGGCGCGCCAGCGTTGGTTCGCCTCGCTGCTGATTTTGCCCTTGGAGCTTCTCGGCGCGGGGCGTCCTTGAGGATCGTCTGAGGGTGTAGTGAGGCAGGGGAGCGGCTTCTGTTCCTCGAGTAGACACCTGGGAAGAGTGAGGTCGCCCGTCTCGAAGCTGTTCAGGTCGTCCTTCACCACGTCAAAGTGTGCCCGCGGGATGCCCTGCATGGTGGTCCAGCGAAGGTGGAGTGGGCACTCGGCACGATGCGCTATTTCTTGCCACGGCACTCTGCACCACCAAACCCTCGGCCTGGAGATGGTGCCGAAATCGGCTGCATCATGTCGATGGCGGGAGCATCGAGCAACTTCTCGATCTTGCGCATGTCGGCGCGGTTCTGGGGAATGACGTTCTCCACGAGGAGGACTGCTCTGCCGCGTTGCCAAATCTTCTCCAGGTCGACGGCAAGTTGAGCGAAGCGCGAGAACTTGGAGCCTTCCGGTCCGTTGTCAAATTGTGTCCTGGAGCGTCGGATCGAATGCGGGAGAAATCATGACAAGGTGGTCCCGCAGCCACCACCACGATGGACTTATTCCCGCCGGGGTCCAAGACCTGAACCAGGTCACGTAAAGACATGGCCGACTCCTTCTCGAAATCGCCACGGGCAACGACGTCCGGAAAATGCTTGGCGATGAGCTTCACGAGGTTGCTGTCTATCTCCCAAGATGCACCCTTCCATCGAAGACCCCGTCCTTTGCAGTACTCGTCGCAGACCAAACAAGCAGTGCCTAAACCATCATGCGACTTCTTGTCCATGGCCGCGTCCTTGCTGCGGAGCGTGACCTGCGGCCGCGGGCTGTCTAAGCTGGCTTGCGACGAGCGGGACCGGGGCAAAGGCGACCTTGACCTCGCGACGTTGCCGAAGGCGTCGCGGTGCTCATGGTCGGGTCCACCCCAATGGGATGGCCCGTGCTGTCCCTATTCGTGATCGCGATGGTCACGGTGTGGCTGCTGCCACTGCTTCCACTTGTTGTCGGGGCCGTAGCGATGTCGGTCGGCTTCGGAGTGACGCCATTGTTGTCGATCATCTTCCTGGCGCCGACCCTTGCCATGGTGAGGTTGCCATTGGCGGTCGAATTGATGTTGGTAGCGACCTTTGCCGCTGCCCTTCCAGTTGCCCTTGTGCTCCGACTTGTCTCCAAAACGTTGCTGTTTTTTGGACCATTGCTTGCCCTTTCCGTTGCCTTTGCCACCGCGTTGCTGGTCGGCCCACTGAGAGTCGAGGCCTCGGTAGGTCTTGGCGGGGCGCTCGGGCGGGACCTCGGCGTTCATGGCCTCCTGCAAGAGCTGGTTGTCGGCCATGATCTTCCTTGAAGGGTGTCTTCTTGCATAAGGCCGACGCGATTCGCCAGGAAGTGTTCTCCCAGTGGAGCTTGAGCTGGTCGATCTTGTTGGGTCTGCTCCTGACGAGTCTGTGCCACCAAGCGAAGTAGTCGTCGATCTCGTTCTCGGGGGCGTACTCGATGAAGATGAGGGGCTCGGTCTCAAGTTGGAGGTCCGAGTTGACGACCAAGGTGGTCACCTGTTCCTGGGACCGCGAGCGCTTCCTCGCGCTGCTGAGCGTGTTCGGCAAGAGTGCCGCCGTAAAGTACCTGTGCGCATGTTGCACTATTTCTTCTAGCGGAATCGCGTTATTCTTCGAATCGTTCAGCAGCTTGGCTAGGGTAGCTTCCGCTCCCAACAACGTCAGTCAGTTCGGGGAATTTCCTGGGAACACCATGGATCGTGACTGCCTCGTATTTGCGAACTTGAGCTTGCCAAACTCCAGGAGGAAGCTCTTTGGCCTTGGTCGTCGAGGTAGTCGCAGAGGCTGATCCCGAAGCCGCCGCCGTGGGCGCGGCGTTCGTTGCGAGCTTCTCCCGGGCCTTCTTCCAAGCGTGCCTCAGACGGGCTCTGACCACGGGCATGTCCGTTGCGGTGACCTCGAACACCTTGCCGTCTGGCATCTTGAATGGCGCGGCGAGCGGCTCGACCATGGCCTGGTCGAACTCCTTCAGATCTTCCCCCAACTCTGCGTAGACCTCGACCGTGAGTATGGCCCGTGCCTCGACGTAGGCGACCAGGTCGTCGGAGGCGCCGGCGGAGGCGAGGATCGCTTTCAACGCGGTCTCCATGGTCCAAACTAGAGAGCAGGCTGAGGCGGGCGCTGCAGGCGAAACTGAAGCGGTTATTTCAAGAAACTAACAAAAGCAGAAAAAGTGCGACTCACTCACCATGACCGGACGTTAGCCTTTTCCTTCTATGCGAGTCGTAACTGTCTGTCGACTCGGTGTCGGGCTGCTGAACCGCGGCCTCTCGCTTCCTGGACTCCTGCGCAGTCTCGGGGAAGCACTTCAGACACAAAACGTGTGTCACATCATCATGCGCCCGGGTAAAGTTCGAGTACCCATAGGGCCAGCCGCAGCGGGCGCGCCATTTCGCTGGCGGTTTGGAGGCTTCCTCCGGGTCTCGCCTGTGTGCCTTGCGCTTGCACACCAGCTCCGGCCTCTCCTGAATGGACTCGAGGCGGGCGGCGATCTCGTCGAGCGAGCCGATCATGGCCGACACCTCTTCTTTGCTGCCCACCTGAGACTTGTCGCTGAGACTTGTCGGGGCGAGGTTTCTTTGCTGGACGTTCTGCTCGCGAGGGCTCTTCGTCGGCTTGGTTGGATAACAACGTCCACGGCGGGGAATCCGCCTCTTGTCCGCGAGCCGGCGCGCTCAACGAGGCGAGTAAGGGCGCCACTGGGCCCCGAAAAGATCACGTCCTCGAGCTCTGTCTCCTGGACGTAGCGCTCGATGGCTCGGCTCCCCCAGCGGCCCAGCAACATGATGGTGGAGATGGGCACCCGCATCCTGCAAAGGTGTTGGGCCCCGGAGACCCGAAGGCAATGGCCGCCGAATGCCGACCTTCTCGATGACGTCCGTCCAGAGCGGCACCGGGTCAATCCTCCATGCTTCGCAGATCTTGCACCAGGTGGTCCAGCGAGCGTCGTTCGGTCCCCTGGCCGAGCGAGCGTAGACGTTCTCAATGCCTCCTCTGCGTTCAGGGGGTCCGCTGCCGAGAGAGCCCTGCTGAGAAGACCTCCTGCCGAGGATCGAATCGTAGGCTGGTCGAACCGGGGCGTCGGGCCAGGGGGCGGGCTCGCACCACCACTCGCGGTCAACTGCTCCTTGTACCCCGACAAGACAAGTAAAACCTCGATCTCGGCCGCGAGCGAGGCGTCCGCGATGTGCGAGCGTCGTGTATACCCCATCTCACTCATCTTGTCTATGGTGCCAGGGGACAGACAGTCCCGCGGCGACCGAAGCTTGCATGAGGTCGACAAACGAGTGGAAGTCGAAACGTGACATGGCGACAGGACTAAAAACACTGCTTGCTTGAACCCTTGACCTGATCACAGAGCTGCGCGAAGGCGAGCGTGAACTGGCGTGACGTGCTCGAGCTGGTACCTGACAGGTGCAAAGCGGGTTAGGGGAAGCACAGGCACAACGAGATAGGCGACGCGTCGAAGCCAGCGAGGCCGAGCGAGCGCGGCGAAGGCGAACCACCCCGGCACCCCGACAGGAGAGAAGGGGGGCGGCGGTGCGGTCGGCGGTGTCACCCCCTGCGAAGCCATTGTCTGCTTAGCCAGCTCCAGAGCTTGGTCGCGAAGCTGGATCCGCGTGGCGTAGTGAGCATCCATCTGCAGCAAAGCGGAGTGCCCGATGCCCATCACGCGACGCAGCTGGTCAGTCCCGAGCGAGCGGAGCAGGACTCGAAGATCGTCGTCCGTCAAAGACGAGAACTCCGCGAACACATCCATGGCGGTGCGGAAAGGAGACGACATGGCTTCGCGAGGCGTGGCGAGCGCTATGCTGAAAAAGCTTTGAACTCGAGCGGACAGCAGCTTCGGTGGACACTTGCTGCTGTCGCTCGTACATGTCACTCCGTGCACACGTGCACTACACGAAAACTGTCGATCACTTGGTCATCCATGTCCACAAAGTGGATACATGACGCTGTTTGTGCGCAGCTGCAGTTGCAGCATCCGCAAAGAGAAGTTGTGACTTTGTTTACGTTCAGTACCCAATTCCGCAGTCCGCAGCTGTTGACGTTAGTGCCGCAGCTTCTGCTGTCTGCCCTGTGACGTCCCTCGTGCTACTACCTCGAAAACAAAACGCCCAGAACCGTCCTGCCCTCCGGTAGAAGGGGTGTATCCAGCACTGGCACTGGTGGACACATCGTGGGCAGCACCTGCAGGTCGAGGAGCGAAAGTCTCAAGCAGGTCTTCTGGACTCGGCTCTTTCGATCAGCGAGCAGACCCCATTATACACGCCGGTGCTACGGATTGAAATCGTGGGTGCCAAACACACAGCTCACCTGCTGTTGTGCCACACTCGTCTGAGCCAGATGTGCCGCCAGCAGTCCTGGATCAGCACCTGCAAGCAACATGTCGCTTCAAGCTTGGCTGCCTCTGCTTCGTGCTTTCTGGTAGGACAAAGATGACAGACAGAGCAGACAGCACTGTCAACGAGGAAATTGATTGGAATCACAAAACAAGCACCGAGATCAGAGATTTACCGGCAAGCCAATGGACGGATACAGCGCCTGAAACTGAAAGTCCCGGGTGAATTGGCGTCCGTTCTGGAGTGCTCAGATACAAGGGAACACGTGGAGCCGCGAGATGCTGGTCCTCTCGATCGATTTTCTGGCAGCATGCTTTGAGATGCATGTATGGCAGGACATGTGGATTGCAGCCTCTTTTGCTGCACTACAAAGAAACCCTCTATATCCTCTATGGAGCCGTGCTCTTATGGGAGGTCTTTGGAGGGCCCGCCTGCAGACCTTAGGATTAAGCTTAGCACGATCAGATTTGAGCTCTGACTGTTGTGCCAGTGCAGCTGTGCAATTTCTGGGCACGAAGACGTTACAGACCTAAGACATGTAGCCACTATGACTCTGCTCTGAAGCCGACAATCCCTGCACAAAGGGGCCGATCAACAGACAGCGGTCCGGGTGCATCGGCCCTACACGAGCCAGTTGCTCCAGGAGCTCCGCGCTAAATTTGTCCTGCGCGCGTTTTTGGTACCGAAGAATCGCAGCCGACCGACTCAAAGCCTTGCCACTTGCCATCCCACGAAGGCTGAGCAATAAAGTCAATCTGCAGAAACATTCGGGAGGTCTGCTGGAGGCCAACGGACACACAAGTTCACAGGTTCAATTACTAAGCTGGGACTTCTGAGTAGGCATGGCATGCACCTGCCTGCATGCGCTGTGCAGTGTCCTGGGCTGCCGCTGCCGCCTGTCAAAACTTGTAGCTTCTTTGCCGCAGAATCTCACAACTGCGGCCATGCGCTGCCTGCACCTGCGCGATGTAGCCGTGAAAGTTCCTGTGAGCACGGGCAGACCCAAAGCGACCAGAGAGCATCACAGCATTTCATGATCTCTTAAAGTCTTATGATAGGCAAGCTGCTCTGAGCCGTCGAAGCCAGCCTCGAAGAGTCCACAAACGGCGCGCGGATCCGCAAGCGGACTCGGACTCGGAGAAGCTGAGGCTTTGGCCATGGGTGCTGCTGTAGGTGTAAACTGCGGCAGCAATGCGCTGCCGGGAAGATGCTGCGGTGTGCGCTGCCGAGACTCCAGAGGTAGACTATGTCCACTCGACAGAGACCCCAGCTCTGGCGGACTGCCCTGCATATTAAAGAAAGGAGAGTTCATTGGGAACACCTTCTGAAAATCATGAGGGGTGTTTGGCGTCAGCTGTCGCTTCGCGATATCCTCAGAGTGGCGCACAGGAAGCACGGAAATCTTGCAGGGTTGACTATAAAGCGTGCCATGACAATGACCGAGCTTTCACCACGTTATACATCTTTGCCTGGGACAATGGCCCAACCTCTTGATGAATGAAAACGACGAGCGGAACCTTCTGTGAAAGCACCGTGCCGGAGTACGGGATTCACAGAGTTCAGGGCCTATCATACACTGAAGGCGAGGTCCAGCTGAGTTTTTGTTGTGTCATCTTGTGCGGCAGGGCTGATTTGATGAAGACCTGCTTTAGTCCAAACATGCGAGGGCTCAGGACCCATCAATTTTACTGGCGTGGCCAAAAAATGTGCAGGAATGAACCCAACCACCTTTCTGCAGCCCAAAGTCGTTCAGTGCAGTGTCCTTGCTGCGGTCGCGAGATCCTCATGTCAGCGTCCATGCTGGACAAAACATCGCCGTGAAGCAGGGAATCGGAGATGCGACTATTGCCGGCGAGCTTCCGATTACAGAGATGTCTTTGGATAAACCACGCCCAGCCGTTGGTGGAACCGTTGGGGTTGATGTCGCGGACAGTTCGGACATTGAAGCCGCGGATGTTATGGCATCCTCGGATGCAAAACGAACCGCAGCCGCTTCCTGGAAATGAGCCAGTCCAAGTCAAACTGGTATATCACCCTCCAAGTGCCGCATTTCACCACATCTATGCCGTCTCTGTATCATGTGGTTTCAGCAAACCCGTCCCAAAGTTTTCAAACCAGTTCTACCTACAACCCCTTCAATTGCCGTTGTGGGTGCTGTCGAGAGATGATCACTTGCGGTTCGTGTAATGGAACAGCGGTTGCAGTGAACAAGAAACAGCGGACCTTGCAGGATTCACGAAGCCAAGCCGCCTCCATCCCAATCACAGGAGTTTTGCTTGAGATCTCTTGAATAAAAGCGCCGATGACCAAGCCAACGTGCTGGTGAACCTGTCGATGACTTGTTCTTCTCATACAACATGCGAGGACTTTTAGACAGGGTGGTCTTTCCAAGAAGAGCCCCCATTTTCTTCGATGCTCCGTAGACGTTCTGTTCGCCGCAACTCATTGCATGCAAAAGGAGCACTGGCTACAACTCAAAACGTTTACAAAGCGCGCTCGAATCACGGCATCTGTTGAAACCTTCCGACATGCGTGTCGCCGAGCTCTGGCACTTCATGCTCATGCACTGCAAGGGTGCTAGACGCCGACGACTTGGATGCTGTCTTCGAGCTCATCCCACGTGCTCTCGCTTGCCTTGTCAATCATGCCAGTCAGGAAGGCGAACCTTGGCCGGTGCTGCAGGGAGTCAGGAATGCTCAGGAAGGAGCAAAGGAGCACTGCAGCTGGAAAGCCACTCCGAGGTGTTGTTGTGGCCCTGCATCACTGAGTTCCTTAGGGCTCGCAGGCCTTCTGCCGTGCATTGCAGCGAAACTGTCACGTAGCCTGCAGGGACTCGGGTAGCCTGTAGCTAGTAGCGACAGTCTACAGGGACATAAGCTGGGAGCTGCAAGGAAGCTGCGCCCTTCACAACCGCAGCCTGCACTTAGTGCGAGATGACATCCCTCGAAACGGGCCCGTCCAAAAGCCGCAAAGAGTCTCAGCTGCTTCCAAGGACTGGAGCTCCTCGGTGGTGAGAATGGGCTCGTCGGCCAGCCTTCCAAAAAGCGCACAGTGCGAAGCGAAACTTTGCACTCGCTTCGTCTCCGTGGCTCCGTGGAGTCCGTGGCCTGAGGCTGGGTAGCAGTCCTTCCGCGCACGAGACGACCTCCGGCCTTGAGACATGCACGCAGGACTCCAACTTCGCCGGAAAAAGATGGAATCATTGAAAAACTGAAAGACAAGTTTGATATGCGACCATGGCGCTGCATGTGTGGTGCGGAGCTCCCGACCAAGTACTGCCTGCAACAACTTCCTATAGCGGTTGGATTTTGGTAAAACTTCGCGTAACTGGTCGGCAATCTTTTCCCTTGCAGCTGCCTGCCTGACGCCCTGAATCTTCGCGAAGCGAAGTTGGGCGCGCACGGACTGAAGTGCGTCCGGACGTCCTTCTGCATTGTTCGACAGGTTCTGGCTGTGACAAGGTGAGCCCCTTTCGGCAGATCCCGAGCCTATTTGGAAGGAGATGAAGCCTCGTTCCCGGCCCAGCTGCTCGGCTACGTGGAGAAGCATCCTCCAGGGAGAATCATGTGATCCCCAAGTCGCGAAATCAACCCAAGCAGGAAGAAAGTCCGCCTCAGTTTCAGCTCTATCATCATGACCTGCGTGTCGGGGCCTGTAGCAACAGCCAACCATGCTGTGCGGAATGGTGCGCAGCAGTGCTCCGGAAAGACAGTCAGAACATGTCAAAACCCATGGCACCACTTGCAGCTACCGCTCACGAATTCAACTTGCCGGAATGCAACTGCACTGGGCCTTTCAAGGCAGTCAACAATATGCCAATCAGACTGATGACGTCTTCGTTCAGCGTGCAGTAACCACCGAAAACCTGAAGTGGAAGCGGCACTTAGTGAGTCTGTGAAGTAAGTTGTTGCTCTAAAAGGTCGATACTACCACTACCCAAGTGTCATCAGGCATTGCTTCTCAGCACAGCAATGCCTAGCAAGAAAGCCTCGACTAAGCAGGGCAGTGGCTGAGGCGGTGCAAAGCTTACATCACAGGAACTGCATGGGCATAGTTACTAGCTTCTGTATGGCGACTGGACTTCGGTTTGAGGCCCCTCATTGATTCCACTACCACTACCACTACTACCACTGCCACCGCCACCATCACCACCACCACCACCACCACCACCACCACCCCTGCTGCTCCAGCTCCAGCTCCAGCTCCAGCTCCTGCTCCTGCTCCTGCTCCTGCTCCTGCTACTGCTACTGCTACTGCTACCGCTACCGCCACCGCTACTGCTGCTGCTGCTATTGCTACTCCTGCGAATACTGCTACTACTGCTTCTACTGCTACTACTACTACTACTACTACTACTACTACTACTTCTGCTACTAGTACTACTACTACTGCTGCTGCTGCTGCTACTACTACCCCATCGAACAGAAAGACACTGAATTTTCTTCCAGGCAATGTCGTTCTGGTTGGCACCAGACGAGACCAGGTTTCTGCCTGTGAAAATGTTACTGACACACCTTCCCGAGCTAAATGCTTTGACACGACTTTGGATCACGAGTTGGAGCCCGATATCGCATGCCGTGCCCAATTATCCGTTTCTGCCCCAGCAGCAACATCGAAGTTGTCTTCGCGGTTCGTCTTCGGGACAAACCTCAAGTTGCCTTGGCAAAGCATGGAAGCTTCAGGTTGGCACAAAATGCTCATTGTCTTCGATTCAACAGATTAAAAAGAAACCCAAGAAACTCCTCTGAGCGAGAGTGCGTGCATGATCTCAGACTCGCTTAAAGCCACTCGGTGGGTTTGTTTGCTCCCTTTCTCTTCCGTCCAAAGCCTTACGGCGGGCCGTTGCGTAGCTATCTAGACAGCTCGAACCGGCCAAGCATTCAATGAGTGGTCTAAAGGGCAGGAGCACAACGGCACACACGAAGGTAAAATCGAGGGAATGGTCGGAATGCTTGCAACTACCGAAAAATTCACCAGTGGTTACAAGGTGCGACACTCAAGTCGCAAGCGCTGCGTCATATCAGCCATTTGAGATATCCTCCTGTTGATTTCCTCGGGTACTTGCACAAAGTAGCTTGAAGTGATTCAACAAGTCATTCAACATCGCCGCCCAAGTCAGATTGTCTGCGCCAAGATTCCAGCCTCTGTTCATCTAGCTGGGTGCAGGCCACGCCTTCCTGACAAATGTAAGGACTGAACACAAGAGATGCACACGCCCCTTCTTTCATGACATCTACTACAAAGCACAGGTCCTGCAGCTTGATGTAGCATTCGTCAGTTGACTTGCCTGAGCTTCCGGCACGGAATGCCACCCAACTAGATCCTGTAGAAAGTTTCCATTGGCCTTCAAATGTTTGTGGACATGCACGGAGGAAGCAGAATCAGCTAGCGCCAAGCAGCAGAACCAGCGGCAAACATTCTCGGCTTCTTCACTTCCACTCAACAGCCAGCAGCTGGATCCGCGCCTCGAAGCAGTATCTCGTGCTATCTTGACATGGTTGCCAAGGGGTCACAACCCTTCGGCGAGCGCGATTCTCGAAGCTTCATTCACAGCAGGCAGCGCAGGGGTTAACAACAAAAGGACAACCAAACAAGGCCACAGCTTCTAGTGCGAACCTCAATAGCCTTGTCCTCGAAAGGCACTCGGCAGAAGTGGGGCGAGATGTCTAATTTGTCGAGCCTAGGCACTCGCGCTGCAAAGCCTTGTTCAGCTCTTGTGCTGCAAGCAAAACTTGCATCTCGCTCTCCATGACAAGTGGAGTGTGTGTTCTCGAAGATGTCCTCACATTGCCGCAAAACTTGCAAAGACTTGGACAACGCCAGATCATGCCTCGAAGTACAGGTATCGCCTGGCAAGCACGCGCTCAGGGTCAAAGCAACAAGGACAGACGACTGATGGCGACAGGCTGCAGCGTGTGGTCAGCCTCTGGACAACAGCCACGGATGCTGCAGGGCGTCAGCCACGGAGATCCGTCGCTGCCTCAAGTCAAGCCCAAACATGCGACACACATGCAGAACAAAGCTGGAGAGGAGGCACTTTCGACTTTGAGTTGGCAGAAGAGTAGCGATGTCCCGTGCGGGGCCCTGAGGAAGATCCGTATGATCCGCTCGAGAGCCGTGACGTTTTGTTACATATCTGTGGCTTTAGCGCCGCCAACTCGTAGGCGAAACACTGCGACCAAAGTCTAACGTCATCTGCACCAGCGACACATCTTCAAGCAAAGTAATGATGAGTCTCTGCACGGACACGTGACAAACTTCAGCCGGCACCCCATCATCCGTGCATTGCACATCCACTGACGAAAAAGGAAAGAGAAAAAGAGAAAAGAGACTAGAGAGAGAGCGAGAAAGAATGCAACCCAAGACAGAGGACCAGAGGCCTTCAGACAGAAACAGGAAGCGAGACAGACCGATTAAGGTCTTACAGAGATTATACACAAAAATCATCACAGAAAACTGGATCAAATGGACAAGTGCACTGTCGTAGCAAGCAGACAGTGGAAGAAGGTAAGGAATGGGAAAGAAGGGACACAAAGCCTAGAGGCGCCGGTGCCAAAATGACTCTGCAGGTGAACTTGCTGCCGCGATTCGGATCAGGCTCCATAAGCTGCTTGATAAGATCTTGCGCGTTGTCTGACAACATGGACCACTTCGGGTGTTTCTCCTCGGCTGTCATGCAGACCGACCATGGCCAACAACACGCAACCATTCATGTAAGGTAGTCTCGCTCGATTATGTCTGCGTCTTGCAATGACAAGCTGCATAATCGAAGCCCCTGCTGGTCTTTGGAAGAGCATTGAGCAGGAGAGCGTACAACACTACTCCCACCGCGAACGAATCCTTGGCCGAGCTGGTTCTGCGGCTACCGGATGCAGAGCTAGTCCTGGAGCTTGCTAACGTGCAGACATAGCACCAACTTGAACGGATCATAGGATTCGTGGTCCTCAAATAACGGGAGTCACGAGCATGGCAACCAAGATCCACGGCGGATCAATTCAACCGAGTGAGGCCCCAAGAATTTCAGCCTGGATCAAAGTTCAAGAGCACAGCTCCTTTCTACACATGATCGTGGCCAAGGCATGAATCGGTTTTGGAGAGCACACTATACCTCCTGAACCACGCAGTGGAGACGAAGCTGCGAAAAACAGTTCGTTGGAGTCTGCCGGGTTCCCCGTTGGCGATACAAGCCTTTGACTGCACTGGCTATGCACCTGCTTGTCCCATCTTTGGTCACCGTAGATCATGACAACATGAGCCCGCGAAGCACAGCGATGCATTGGCACTTAGCATGACTTGAAGCGGCACAGTCGTAGACATTCCACTGTCGCGTCCTCTGTGGCCTTCTGGACCTCTGGTGGGGTGTAGGCCGATGTGGTTGTCAATGTCTTGGCCTTGAGCAGAGCAAGGTAGGCGGGGAAAAAGCTACAGAGTTCGGCATGCACCCTAATCGGTGAACGAGCACCCGTCAGTCCCAGCCCTTCCTTCCCAAGAAACTTGTTTGAAGCACTCTTTTCCCCTTGCCTGCTCCCCCTCCCCTCCCCCATCATTGGTGCGAAACATTCCGCACCGCCTTTGCACCTGCTAAGACTTTAAGGACTGCGAAAGATGGCTCACTGCATCAAGTTAGACAAAGCCTAAGGTCCTCATTTTGCTAAGCACGGCATTTTACCATGAATGCACGATTTTCCTCTGAGAGCGAGGGCTGCGGATTCTCACATGTAAAAGCTTATACTGAGACATGCCATGTGGCATCAACGATGGGTGCACATGTCTTACACCCCGCCGCGGGGAGCCGCAAATTGCGACTCTCCGAATCTTTGTGCACCCTTCTCACCCGGTAGGCCTGCGATCACAGTGGTTGCACACATCGTAAAGCCTCGTGCTGTTGCTAGCTTGCAANCGCCGCGGGGAGCCGCAAATTGCGACTCTCCGAATCTTTGTGCACCCTTCTCACCCGGTAGGCCTGCGATCACAGTGGTTGCACACATCGTAAAGCCTCGTGCTGTTGCTAGCTTGCAAGAATGGGCATCCGGGGAGATGGTACACTCGGCCACGTGTTGTGGCAAACGCTACCCTACGTGGCAGTTCTGCCCTTCTCGCACGGAGAGCTCTGTTCTCCGTTCTCACCTCGATCAAAGCTTCTTCACACTGGCGGACCTTCTGGCATTCCTCATGCAAGAGCGCTTGGAGCTCTTGAGCTCGCTCCACATACTCTTGCACAAACTTGTCGTTTGAAATTTGCACTGCCATGCTCGGGGTCTGTGTGCTTTTCTCGGTCTTCTCCACCCTGAAGGGCTTCTGCCACCAGCTGCAAAATGCAGCCCACATGTTCCACATCAAAATTGTGATTGCACCAATCACCACAGCCTTCATGGAAAACTCGGCTTCGTAGAAGCTCTCAGCTGCAGCCAACCAAATGCCCGCAACCAAGCTCAAGCCCTCATAGCTGCAGCCTTCAGCACCCAAAATTTGCGCCATGATCAAAAGGATCGGGAGCGCCTTTTTCGCATTCATGTTCCCGCTGCTCTTCATGATTTGCCGAATCATCTGCTTGTTGTCTGCTTCCTCGAGCTCTTCAGCCCCGTAGTCATCACCATTTTCGTCCACACAGCCGGCCCGGCACAGCAGCTCCTTCATCTTCTTCGCCGTCAGTGGCTTTGTTCCTATGTCTGCCGGGTTCCGGGGTCCAGCGATGGTGCCAGCCCGCATCTTCTTCTCCTTAATGCCTCGTTGCACCCACAGCAAGCCACAGTCAAGATGGCGCACCTTGCCGCATCCGATGCGCTGCTCGATTCCCCGGGCTGCTGCACTGTCTGTCCTCAGCACAACGTCCAGCGCAGCAAATCCATTGAGGAGGTAGGCGACGCAGTCAGCAACATAGGTGGCTTCGGCTGCGCCACCAACCATGGCGACAAATTCACTCTCTCCGCTGCTGAGTGCAATATTCTTTTGCGACCTCACAATGGTGCACAAAAGGTTGCCGCCGAGATAGAGCTGGATGGAGGACTTGCTATATCTCGTTCTTTTGCATCCAGCCCAGTCGGCGTCCGTCACCGATTCAAGGCACACTGTTCCTCCTTGTTCCAGGGCTCCTGCACCTGCGTAGTCGAGGCACGCTTTCTCACGGAGCGGGCCGATCTTGATGCCCAGGACGGGCACCCTTTTCAGGTAGCCTGCTACCCTCTGTAGCCAGCGAAGAGCACCCTGCATCGGGCAGGCCATTTTGCCCGCAAGGACACACACACCAAACTGAACGTCAGGACGGGTGTGGCTGAGGTAGAGGAGGCGGCCCACACTTTCCTTGTACTTCGCGGCTGGGCCCGGTGCTAAGGACGCGGTGTTGTCAGCTTCAAGGAAGGACTGGTCAGTAGGCACATCACGTTCCCGGACAGGCCCCACTGTCTCAAGGAGCCCATCTACATGCTTCCTGCTTCCATACATGACAACTCCCTCCTCAGTCAAAACATAGCGTCTCTTGAGGAATTCGATTTCATCCCCAATCTCCTTAAGTGGCGGGCTGATCTGGACTGTGACAGCTTTCCCCAGCGACTTGGTAAGCTCGGTTCGGGCCCGTGCGCTCGAGGCCAAGAGCCCATCGTCAGCGTGAAGAACCAGACCGATTAGGGAGAGCTGGGAGCCACCCCGGAAAAGGGTAGGCTCCTTATCATAGTTGGCCATCCCCGCCGTCTCCAGATGGCCGCGGATGAACTGGAACCACTCACTGGCTGCAATGCGCTGGCCCGGCAACAACATCTCAAGGACATAGGGCACCGGCTCGGCATTCGGGTCGAAGTTGGCAAAGAGCCGGGGGTCGACGGTGATCAACACCGGCTGCTTCTGCACCACATTTAGGTAGGCATCCTTTATGTCGAGTGTGGCCAATTCAAGGCCCATCGTCTGGCTCCAGGCAATGAGCCCATGTGTTGTTCCAAGGGAACTGCTCGGGGCAAACAGTTCCTGAGTCCATTCGCTCCACCTTGTGAACTCTCTCACGACGAGCCGCGACCGCCGCTTCCAAAGAGGTCTCTTCCTCCAATCGCGGACC
This sequence comes from Symbiodinium sp. clade A Y106, assembly GCA_003297005.1. NCBI lineage: Eukaryota > Dinophyceae > Suessiales > Symbiodiniaceae > Symbiodinium > Symbiodinium sp. clade A. The sequence continues at coordinate 29,430 of BGNK01004281.1, forward strand.
ATTTTGGTGGTGAGGGGAGAGTACTGAGTGATGTCCTCTCCCTCTTTTGGCCGTCTTACCACCCCCATGGACTCTAGCCGGTCGAGCTCAAACTTGTCCGCCTCGATGTCAAGGGCCAGAACATCACTCATGGTCGGTGGCCTTTCACCCTCATAGCCATCTTCCGTCCAATGGGCCCCGGCTTCATCGAGGATGTCGGCAACGTCTTCGAACCAGTTCTCCCAGCCAGACCACTCATCTAGGGGCACATCACCATGGACACGGTTTATGCCAGCAAACCCAGGTGGGTAAAGTGGGCTGCTTGACGCAGGTGATCCAGTAGGTGGTCGATCCAAGAGCAACCTAGGCCTCTTTGGCACACTCGGTCCAGGAGCTTCTGGAGGATCTCGGTTCTCCCTGACACTGGTATCCATGGGCTGGTGACCACTTGCTGGAGCTATTCCACTTGCGGCTTCACTTGCTGGGGCTATTCCACTTGCGGCTTCACTTGCTGGGGCTATTCCACCTGTGGCTTCACTTGCTGGGGCTATTCCACTTCCTTCTGCCGGTCCCCTCGGTGAGCTCTTACTGCTTGGGCTTGAGGTAGAGGAGGAAGAGCTTGGATCCGAAGCTGCCTCGTCAGGTCCACGTGGAACTGGAGTGTTGGCTGCAATGCTCTCAGCAGCAGCCCGGCCGGCAGAACGTGCTAGTTCTTCCAAGGCGGCCGTGTCAGGAAGCAGTGGCACCCTGGTGCTTGTGTACAAAGGCTTCTTGCGACGCTGGTGTCCTGCGTAGCACCATGGGAGGCCCTTTGCATTGACAACTCTCTCGGGGTCCCATTGGCTCTCGGCTGGTAGTCGGCGGATCGATCGGGACTCGAAAGCGCCATCCTCCGTCAGGAGCACGTGGCAATTGTTGCGGTCATTTGTTCCAACCCAGATGCCCTTCCGCCACTGCACGTCACCCTTGTACTTGGTTGGCCTGCGGAACAGGCAGGCCTCACCAAAGACCAAGAGCCGTCCTTGGTACCTGCGGGCAAACACAACCTCGAATGGCGGAAGCGTCTTGTTAGTGACAAAGAAGCGGTTGTGCAGGAAAGCTGCGTGCCGGAGCAGCCAGGAAAAGATGGCCANGAGCCGTCCTTGGTACCTGCGGGCAAACACAACCTCGAATGGCGGAAGCGTCTTGTTAGTGACAAAGAAGCGGTTGTGCAGGAAAGCTGCGTGCCGGAGCAGCCAGGAAAAGATGGCCAGCTGACCACCAATTGCCACCTTGAGCCGGTCCTCGAGGTGTGTCTTCAGGGTGAGGGCCAGGCGCCTTATCGTGGAAACTGCCTTCTCCACTACCCCATTGCTCTGGTGAGAGTCCTTGGCCGTGAGGCTCACCTGCGTTCGAAGACCAAGCTTAGTCCGGCAGGCCTCGACGCTATTAAGGACCTGCTTCATAGCAGGCTCCGGGTCACCCTGTACCACAACCTCATCACCGCCGGCGAGCTGCAAGGAGAGACGAACCATCGACTCGGCGACGCGCCTCAAAGAGGCAGCCCCTTTCGCAACCAAAGGAAGGGCGGCGACCCAGCCTGTGGTGCTTTCTGCAGCCAGGAGGTTAAGCCCAAATTGGTCTCTGTGGTCAGGCCGGTCGGCCTTGTTCTCCTCCTCTTGCTGGGGGCCTTCTCCCGGACCTTTGGCGACGCCCGAGTCATCAACAACTCTGCTCTCATCCTCCTTCTCCGGAAGGCCACCCTTCTCGGAGGTAAAGGTAAGGCAGTAGTCGAGCTGGATCACCATGGGCGACTTTTGCGGGTGCTCGTGGGTCTCGCTGTGATCCTCGGTCCTGTGCGGTGACTGCCGGCTTCTGCCTGCCACGCATGCTTGGCACCACGGAGCAAAAGGCTGGTGGGTGATAGCATGTAGTTCTTGCTGAAGCGGGCTTGGCAGCACTGGTGTTGGCAATGTTGTCGGGTCCCTGGCCTGCTCCTTGAAGATCCCGCGTGCAACCTCAGTTGCTAGCTGCTTTTCCATTACCTCGCCATGCATCTTCAGCCGTCTTAGCACTTTGTNTGGTGTTGGCAATGTTGTCGGGTCCCTGGCCTGCTCCTTGAAGATCCCGCGTGCAACCTCAGTTGCTAGCTGCTTTTCCATTACCTCGCCATGCATCTTCAGCCGTCTTAGCACTTTGTTCTTGCCGCCTGAAGTGGCAATCCCATGCTTGATGCACAGTTCCTTCAGGTCCTTAAGGGGGTGGCTCTCATACTCCTCTGTGGTCATTGAGAAAAATTGGAGCCACACGTCTCCAGGCCTTGGCTTTGGGCCTCCGGGCCCCTTCCGCACAAAAGCTGCAACCCACGTCCAGTCCTNGGGGTGGCTCTCATACTCCTCTGTGGTCATTGAGAAAAATTGGAGCCACACGTCTCCAGGCCTTGGCTTTGGGCCTCCGGGCCCCTTCCGCACAAAAGCTGCAACCCACGTCCAGTCCTCAGAGCTCCACACCGAGCTCTCGAGAGGCAGCTCAGCCACATTGTGTGCCACGAAAATTGGCAGGCCTGAGGGCAAAATATGCCATCCTTGAGTACAGGCCAGCTCCTCCAAAGGTGGGGGCAAAGGGCCCGAGTCCAGGAGTGCGATCGCCGACACGTGGGCCTCCATTGTCAAGGTGTTGCGCTGCAAAGTGATCGGCAGCGCACAGTTACCCCTCCTGATGACATTTGTGCCGTTTTCTTCTCCAAGGCACCAACCGCTTCTCAGAAGCCGGCCCAGGCTCAAGATGAATGACTTAACATTGGCAATCTCGAAGCGCTCCTTCACCGTGACGGGGGCGCCGCTGGTGCTGACGATCTCCAAGTTGAGCGTTCTCTGCCCTTGGTTGGGAATGTGGTTGCCCTGGGCGTCTTTCATGTAGATCCTGGGCACTTCAGTTGGCACACCCATTGCCCTGAACCGGGCTGGGGCCACTGAGACATCAGCCCCGCTATCTACCACCACTCTCACAGTCTTGCCCTCCACCTGGCCGGCACGCACAGCGAGCACATCTGCAACTTCGATCTCCTCTGGCTCCTCGGTGATGGGGGCCAAGCTGCAGACCAGCTCCGGTGCATAAGTCCAGTCGTCCAGGTGGTCCGTGCTGTCCATGGCAAAGATGGGCACAGAGATCGCCTGAGCACCGGCAGGGAAGACACCGGCTTCAATCACAAGAACCTCTGGGTCCTCAAGGCCAAAGGTGCTGTCTAGCTCCTCCACCCCGGAGATGTCAAAGAAAAGTGTCTCAGGGCAGCCATCCTCAAAGATTACTGCCTCCACCCGGTTCACCGTGCTTGGCGTCCGGTAAGCTGTGGCCGTCGAAGTTGCACCACTTGCCGTGGACGCCGCTGACGATCCTGTCACCGAGGGGTTTGCCTCCACTTGCTGGATGCCCTTCTGCTTCCCTTTGCTTGGGCACTCCCACTTCCAATGCCCTTGCTGCCCACAGTTGTGGCACTTCCCTTGAGCCTTTCCACTTCCTTTGTCGCTGGCTTTCCCCCCTTGCTGCTTCCAGCCACCACTCTGGTTCCAGCCGCCACCTTGGTTCCAGCCGCCACTTCGGTTCCAGCCGCCACCTTGGTTGCCAAAGCCTTTGCCGTTGCCGCCGGCTGGGTTGTAACTCTTCCCTTTGCTGTCCTTGCTCTTGCCTTTGCCGTCCTTTCCTTTGGTCTTTCCTCCACCTTTGCCTTTTCCCTTCTTGCCCTTGATGACGTCCACCTCCATCGGTTGAGGGCCTCCATCGTTGCCCTTGCCGGTCTTCACAAAAGCTTGGCTCCAAGGGGCATTCATGTTCTCGTATTGCAGGATCCATTCGCGCACTTGGCTGTAGCCCGTCTTTGGGCCGAGCTTCAGCTGGAGCTGGCTTTTCAACGGCTCCTTCACCCCCGTCAGAACTGTAGCAAGGGTGAGCTCTTTCAGGAAAAGGTTTGCCAGCCGCAACCTCGTAGGAGCGGAGGGCTTGGCTTCCTCATATTTGACAAGCTGCTCATGCAGCCCGCCACTGCCAGAAAACTGCCAGTTGGCAAGCTGCCGCATCAAGGCCAGAGATCGCGTTTTGTCTCTGGGTTCCATCTCCTCACGAAGAATCCTTAGGGCTTCCAAGCCGCCGCGCGACTTCTNACTGCCAGAAAACTGCCAGTTGGCAAGCTGCCGCATCAAGGCCAGAGATCGCGTTTTGTCTCTGGGTTCCATCTCCTCACGAAGAATCCTTAGGGCTTCCAAGCCGCCGCGCGACTTCTAGACTCAAGGTCGCCCCGTATGAGGAGCAACGGCCGGCCCTTGATGACATTGCACAGGAAACCATACAGCCTCCGGCTGCGTGCTTGCCCCTCTGTATCCATGAGGTCGGTGTCGATAATTGCCTCACCGGCCACATCCTCCAAGTCCTTGGTCCTTGGCATAGTCAGGGTCCATTGCAATGAGGTAGGTGCTCAATTGGAAATACCATTCCCTCCACGTGCGTAGCTCCTCCTCCCTGCTCGCTGGCTTCCACGCCTCCAGCTTGAGAGNGTCCTTGGCATAGTCAGGGTCCATTGCAATGAGGTAGGTGCTCAATTGGAAATACCATTCCCTCCACGTGCGTAGCTCCTCCTCCCTGCTCGCTGGCTTCCACGCCTCCAGCTTGAGAGCCTTTGCCAGGCCCTCCGACTTGTGCTGGGCAGCTTGCTGCTCAGCGGCCTCAGCTGCCCGCTCCGACGTTCTGAGGAGGCGCCCAAANCTCGCTGGCTTCCACGCCTCCAGCTTGAGAGCCTTTGCCAGGCCCTCCGACTTGTGCTGGGCAGCTTGCTGCTCAGCGGCCTCAGCTGCCCGCTCCGACGTTCTGAGGAGGCGCCCAAAGGCGCTGTTGAAAGCTTGCTCCAGCCGCTGGCGGACCACTTGGTCCACTTGGTCCATGATTGCTCATTGCTTCCAAGGCCCGGGCAAGTAGAAACCTGCCACCCACACACAAGCGCCCTTGCACTGGCACCCCAGGCCCACACGCACTGATCTGAAAACTTCCTCGCTGTTCCCAANGGCCCGGGCAAGTAGAAACCTGCCACCCACACACAAGCGCCCTTGCACTGGCACCCCAGGCCCACACGCACTGATCTGAAAACTTCCTCGCTGTTCCCAATCACACGCACTGATCTGAACACTTCCTCGCTGTTCCCAATCACACGCACTGATCTGAACACTTCCTCGCTGTTCCCAATCACACTCACTGATCTGAACACTCCCTTGCTGTTCCCAATCACAAGCACTGAGCTGCAAACTTCCTTGCTGTTCCCAGTCACAAGCACTGAGTTGCAAACTTCCTTGCTGTTCCCAGTCACAAGCACTGAGTTGCAAACTTCCTTGCTGTTCCCAGTCACAAGCACTGAGTTGCAACCCAGCTTTGGTAAAATGAGCTTCCGGTGCCGCCCCTGCGAGGGGTCTTACGCCAAAGCCTCGTCTGCTCCACTCNTGCAAACTTCCTTGCTGTTCCCAGTCACAAGCACTGAGTTGCAACCCAGCTTTGGTAAAATGAGCTTCCGGTGCCGCCCCTGCGAGGGGTCTTACGCCAAAGCCTCGTCTGCTCCACTCTTCTGCCTCTATCCCAAGAGGGCTCCCAGGAAAAACATCGGGGATTAGCGAAGGGCCCAGTGAAAGGCAGCCTTCGAAGAGGGCTGGGCACAGCCAAGTGCAGCCAGCCAGAAAATAAGCTCTTATGCGGTGAAACTGAAAAATCCTTGGGCCTTCTAAGGGCGCTATCGTGGGTAGGGCCTCAGAGGCTCCGCTACCATGCACGATTTTCCTCTGAGAGCGAGGGCTGCGGATTCTCACATGTAAAAGCTTATACTGAGACATGCCATGTGGCATCAGCGATGGGTGCACATGTCTTACAANAGAGGCTCCGCTACCATGCACGATTTTCCTCTGAGAGCGAGGGCTGCGGATTCTCACATGTAAAAGCTTATACTGAGACATGCCATGTGGCATCAGCGATGGGTGCACATGTCTTACAAAAGAAGCCCTGAAACCTCACAGTGTGTTGTTTTAACTTCAAGAAAACACTCGCGTGCGCTTCCCCCGCCGAGCTCCCAGCCATGAATGGTGCGCCGAAGCAGGCGGAGAAGGTTGCCTAAGAAGGACAGAAAGAATATATAGGAATAATGATAATCGTAATCATCATCATACCTTTAACCGTAAACTTCAGTAAACATCAACATAATCGCACTCATAATCGTGATCATCATCATCATCATCATCGACATCGTCATCGTCATCGTCACCACCATCACCAGCATGATCATCATAATATGGATAATTCTTTGAATAGTGGGCATCGGAAGGAGAAGGGTAAGAAGCAGCGACGGCAGGCTTCGGGTTTCGGGCTTTGGGCGTTCACTGTGGGGTCGGTTGGCCAATGAATGTGTCGTGAAACCGACTGGTCGTGTGGATACCATTACGAAACGAAAGACCATTTCAAGACGCAGGGTCTCACTGTGTTCGTGTTTAGGGCTTTGGTTTTGAGGTTACCCTAAAATACCCTAACCCTCAGACCCAAACCCTAGAGTCTGTTGATTCAGTACGGGGGGACTTCGAAGAGTTTAAGTTAGGCTTTCGGAGTTTTTGCCCGAGCTCTGGCCCCCAAGCGAGCCACTAGAGTTGCTGTTCAACTAATACTGTTCAGGGTCTAGGTTAGGGCTTAGGGTTTAGAGTTTAGGGGTTCGGGTTGACGGTTGACATCTCCAGCTTTTGGTGCTTGAGGCTGTGATGTGGGGGGTTCAAGGAGACGAAATGCAGCCTTGCCGCCGTCGGCTCTGTGACGCCCATCTCGGTGCCTGCCACCTTTGCAGGAAAGCTGGCACCGGTTTAGGGGTTGAGGGGGGTTTAGGGATTTGCGGTTTAGGGGTTTAGGGGTTCAGGGGTTCGGGGTTTGGGGGTTGAATGGAGTTAAAGACAAGAGGATAAAAAAGAAGAGCTAAGAGCTACAAGTAGCAGGACCCCAAGTAAGGTACTTGTGATTCCGTTTGAAAGATAGCTACAGAGCTACTAAGTCCCATGCTCCTTTACGTACATGCAAGTGAGACTCGGTAGCCGCTTAAGATGAAGGCCGCTTACATCCCGCCAGGCGCCTTGGCGGTGTAGCCGGAAATGAAGTGGTACATAGCCTCGTTTAGGGTTTGGGGTTTAGGGGCTTAAGGGTTAGGGCTTAGGCTTTACGGGTTTAGGGTTTAGGGTTTACGGGCTTAGGGATTAGGGTTTAGGCTTTATGGGTGTGGGCTTTATGGGCTTAGGGTTTAGGGCTTAGGGTTTATGCTTTATGGGTTTAGGCTGTATGGGCTTCAGGTTTAGGGTTTATCGGCTAAAGGCTAGGATTTTTAGGGCTTAAGGTTTAGGGTTTGGTTTAGGGTTTAGGGTAGGAGCAGTTTGATTGCTATAGTATACCCCCAGACCCTGTTCGAAAGATTAACGCCGCTATATAAGGTCGGTCACCGTGCAGCCATGTATAGTTGGATTGTAATAGTATACCCCCAGATCCTGTTCGAAAGAGCAAGGCTGGTGACGGATGCAGCTTGGACTCGAACGATCCACAACCCTAGAAAACGGCAGCAGTTTTGGAAACACAACGAGTAAGGCCTCTTTAGGGTCCATATTATGATAAGGAGCCGTAAACAGGTTCCCAAGTCTCCAGACACCCTGCAAAATCCTCTTGCAAACCCTGCACAACCTACATTCCGAGAAACCCATATCTCATATGGCCCAAACCTCAAAAAGCCCTAACAGCCCAACCCTAAACCCTGCTTCGAAAGCACCGAAATCTTGAAAACCATCAACCCCTCCTCCTCCAAAATAAAAACCAAATTCTTAAACCCTGAGAGGGCTCCGCGGGCCTGTGCCGGTGTCAGCTTCGACACGGGTGGGAGGACACCGAAGGCGTCACAGGTCCTTGCAGCGTAGGGTTGAGGTGTTCAGGGTTTTGGGCTTTTAGTGTCAGGTCTGGAGTTTGGGCGTAGGGTTCAGAGTTTCGGGTTTAGGGTTTGTGGCTTACGATTTAGGCCATTTAGGGTTTAGAGCAGAGGCCCAAGCTCAAGCATGCAAGCTTGGCACTAGTCTTGATACTCTTCCTTGACCAACCCAACCGGAGAACTGCCTTCAAGTAGCCATGCAGGTTGCTCGGCACTATGGCTTCTGCGACATGGCTGGAAAAGGATAACACTCTAAGCAAGACAACAAGGAGAGAAGAGGAGGAAGTGCTTGGGGCCGGAGGTTGTGTTTCCTTCGGGCTCAGGGCGGAGCACCTCTATATCGAAACAAGAAACACTGTTGGTGATTATAGAAAAGACAATAAGGCTAAGACGATGAATGATTACTATTGATATTATGAAAACACATAAACAGTTAGGCTTGTTCCAAAGGAGCTTGACGAAACCCTAATGCTTGAGAATCCCTGCAGCAAAATTGACACACTACCGGTGTCAACGACCCACGCCCTGCTTAGGTCGGGGGACAGCATGATGATGTTCTTCGGATGCCCACCCAGGGCCGGAATCTTCGCCTCGCTTTCCCGTCTTTCCAGATCAAGGCACAAAGTGATTGAATGTGTTAGTTTGGGGCTTAGGACTTTGGGTTCGATTCTACCGGTCGCCACATGTAAACCTCTACTTCCTTGATGGAAAATTTAGGGTTCAGGGTCCTTAGAATAAGGATCCTACTATTTAGGGTACTATTTTGGGGTCCCCTATTTTCGAGTCGATCCTGAAGAGCCGGTAGAGAAGCTTGGGGTTGAGACGGGCCATTTTTACATCTCGAGCTTCGGCCTGCAAACTACGAAGTTCGCCGCAATTTTTTCAAATTTTGAATTTTGTGTTTTTTGCTGTAGTGTTTCTTACACAACAATAAAGTTAGTAATTTTACAAGAAATAATATGCAACGTGACCAAAGCTTATCTCCCGAACAGCAGGGCTTCTCCCCTCTAGCACGAGCACCGAAGGAGAAGGAGCAGTAGTAGTGGTGGTAGATGTAGACTTCGTTGTGTTGACGTCAGCGTCGTCGGTGCAGACAGGAGGCATTGGGAATGTACTCGAGCGGATAGGAGACCTGGTGTGGAAGGCGTGGCATACCCAAGAATCTTCTCAAAGCCAGAGGTGCGGGCTGTACATCTGTAGTTTAGGGAATGTTTGGGAAATAAGGCTTATGGCTTTGGGTTGGGATTGGAGGTTAGAGGGCTAAGGGCTAAGCAGCAGAGGTTTGGAAACAGTTCCGAAGCTGCGTGGAGCCCCGAATTCAACCACGCCAACTCAGATTAGAGGTAACAATAAGCATAACAACCACAGTCATACTGATAGCAACAGTCATACAAAAAGCGATAACAAGAATCACAGCAATAATAGAAATACTAAGAATGGGACTTTTGTGCTCCGATCGCCGAAAGACTCGGGTCTATTGCTTCAGGTTACCCAAACCGGAAACCGTCTGAAGCGGCTTAGGGTTTAGGGTTTGGGGGTTAGGGAGTTAGGGTTTGGGGGTTAAGGCTTTAGAGTTTGGGGGGGGAGCATTTAGAGTTTGGGGGGAGCGTCAGGGTCGGCTTGGCCAGGGGGCTCTCGTGTTCTCCGTGATGCTACCATCCTCGTAGTCCACCTCACCTGCTACCAGGTCTTCGGCTAACGTCGGGAGCCCTCAAGACTCGATAAGAGGTCTTCCTGAACCCCACGTCCTCTTTCCAGAAGCACATGCTCACATGCGGCACATGCTTCGATAGAACCACTGCAGGAAGCAGGTAACTCCCAACCGTACCGGGCACAACGTCTTTGACTCCCCTCCTGTCCGGGTATCGAAGACGACGTTCTCCAGAAGCGCGCCAAAACCTCTAACAAATGCTCGGAACTTTGGGTTAAGGGTTAAGGGTTTTGGGTTCGAGGGTTCGGGGCATAAGGTTCAGGGTTTTTTTTGCTTTAAAGGTTCAGGGTTTAGGACCTAGGGTATGAGTACTCTGATTATGACGGCCGTCAGGGCATGGTCATCGGTATAAAGCATCCCGTCTCAAAGCCCCCCACCTAAACCCTAAACCCTAAACATCAAAAAACCCAACAAAGCCCAAACACCACTCCGAGCTTACTTGGATCCCGTCGACGCTCCGATTCAAGAAGCCTCTTGCTCGACTGTCCAGTCCAAGTGGGCGTGTGCAAGAAAGCATCCTCTCATGTCGGAGCTGTGTCAGTTCCAACCCCCGTCATGTGAGCAGACCTCAACCCTAAAACTGTTGCACAAGCTACGGAAAACGAATAAGTCTGATCTTTCAGGGGAAGCCTTGCCTTGAAGCCCATCCTCTCCTGCTGCGCCGGGGGCGCTGTAAGCGCTAGGGCTTAGGATTTTAGGCTGATTGACCGTATGTGCGGCCGGAAAGTCAGGCAGTGGACCTCCAATCCTTGCAACATTCTCTTGAAAGAACGGATAGAACGAACAAAGTCACAACTCGGGCTAAGTCCCGACCAGGGATGCTGCGGCTGACTTCCCTCCATGACTCCCTGACGGATGGAAGAAAAGCGTTTACACGAGATCGCAGAACAGCCCAGTGGCGAATCGCATCCCAGATCTCGGGCTCCTCAGTGCAATTTTTTGGGGTTAGGGTTTGTAGGGATCGCGGCCTTTGGGGGTTCATGGTTTTGAGGTGTAGGGATCTGGGGTTTAGGGGTTTCTGCAGCGATTCTGCGATTTTCCAATTGCAAAGCCACCTTTGACCCAGGCTTGTGGCCTCGAACCCAGGCACTGCAAAGCCTTTTTGAGGCCTCGGATGGCCGAGCCATTTTGCATGGCCCATGTTGCGGCCAAGACGGTACTTACTTTTACTCTGAAATGTCTCTAAGTCTGAATACCGAAGTCCCGAAAATGCCCGAAGCCGCGGGGCCCCGAAACCCCCAAACCCCCGAGTCTCCCTTACTTGGGGGATCATGGGAGTTGGTAAGGAAGGATATACGTACCTTTACTAGGATTATAAGCAGAGTTACCTTATTTATAGCCCGAGTTGCTAAGTCCCATGATCCTTCAAGTACACTCTCAAGGTATCTATCTTGTGGACGACGGCGCCGTTTCTTGTGCAGCCAGGTTTCCTTCTCTCGAGTAAGGCCGATTGCCTGCAATGGATGGGCAAGCTGGACTAACGCAAACAAGAAGCAGATGCACCCTCACTACAAAGGGTTGAAAACAAGCATGACCAAGCCATTCGGTTTGAGGGCTCAGAGTTGGGACCTCACGGTTTACAGCCGAAGGGCCAGATTTAGACCTTGAGGGTTTAGGGTTCTGGGCCTCCAAGTCTCCGGTCAAGAGCTTAAATACGTAAGGGAGTTCAAGCCTCATGATCTAGTGTTGGGTGTTCACAAGATTGCTCTTGCATATAGCCGCTGGACGTTCACTCATGCAAATTCCAAGCAGCACTATTTCGGAATTCCCGCACAGCCTTCGCGTAGCACCCGCCCTCGATGTTGAAGATCTCGGCTGGCTTATTTTCATGCTCGGGTGAAGTGTGGGCGTCTGTGGGCATCTAATAATGCCTAGTTCAGTCCCAAACTAAATATATAACTGTTGACTGTGTAGCTGAGACAGCATGGTTCGCTGAACAAGCTGTACTAGAGAGGTAGATACTGCAAGAAAAACGATCACTGGGTCGGGCACTTCGATTCCGAGATCATCTTGGCCGACTTCTTTGGGATCACGAATAGTCCAAAAACGAGTATATCAAAACACAACGGAACTCTAAAATCGTTGTTTTCTTTTCGGGCTTACGACTTAAGGCTTAGGGACTTCGCCAAGACCCCGGCACCCTTATCGGTCCAGGCGTGCTCATCGTCGCCGATGAGGAGCCGGTTTTCATCCGCAGATCTTGGAGGAGGCACGGTTTAGGGTTTAGGGAACCCGAAACTCTTATCTGGAGAGTTAGGGCTTAGGGCTTCGCAAGTTGAGGGTTGGGGATTTCAGTTGGAGTTCAAACTCAGGTTGCAGGTGTTGGGCTTTGTTTTGGGTTTAGGCCTAGGTATTGTGCTTAAGAGAGTGTTGAGCTCTGAAAACATTTAAAGTGTAAGGATCATGAGCGTCTGTGCATATGAAAAATCAGGTGCCGGTACCTGTAGGTGAGCATGGCACTACATAGCATCAGACGTTGCAGTTTAGATCGTTCATGGTACATACAAGCAGATACATCTACGCACAAGTACAATATACAAACAAAACCGTGTACATAAACATATACCTGAATGCATGCATACATACAGACACATACATACACGTACACACACCTACACACATACATGCACGTACATACGCATACATGCACATAAATACACATAATACCCACACACACACATGCATGCATCCATCCATGCATACATCCATACTTTTCACTTTCCGCGTTGCCACAGGTCTGGCTGTAGCTAACGTAGCTGAGGACAGATCTTAAACTCGATCCGGCACCTATGTGCTGCACATTTAATGCATCCTCCCCCGCAGGCCTTCGGCCCCCGGCACGTGTGCCCAAAGCAGGGCCTACTCACACCTCCGTGGTGTATATGAAGATGTAAGAGTCTTGACTCATCTTCTCAGCTGCTTCTTCGGAAATGCACTTCCCAGGCTGATTATCGTCAGCATGATAGATAGCACTATCACTATAACTGTGTAGCAGCGCCGTGTAATGGCCCGCATCAGGATGTGTGCATTATATGTACGTATATATATATATATATATATATATTATATATATATATACGTACATATGTCTTTAAAAATTTATATATACACACACCTGCAGCATACACTGGAGTGAAATTATCTATCTATCTCTCGTTCCATACACTCACGAGACAGGAGGCGATAAGCGCATCATGGGAGGTGGCCAGGACACGGCATCCAACAACTCGGACCCAACCCTCAACCTCCTGAATACTCACAAGGCTTGAGCCCAGAACCTGAAGGCCAACAGGATAAGCACCCGAAGGACACAACGTCCCAAAAGCCCAGAATCCTCCGACCCTTTCGCTGAATGCATAGAGGTGGCAGGGTCGTCTTACCGGTTCCCGAAAGGCCAAAGAAGACAGTGACATCGCCATCCCTGCAAGGAGATCTACTCCGAGAAGTTCGTTGGATCTATTGATACCGCTTTGAGTTTCATTGCTTGGGGTGTTAGAGCTCACGGCTAAAGAGGCTTCCAATTGGTGCTTCGGGCTTGATGCACAAGGCCATGCATGAAAAAGCCTTCACTAACTCTGGTTAATACGACAATTCAGCACAAAGAAAGAAAACCATCAGAGGAGGACGCCCAGGATGGAAGGAAGCAAAAAAGCGGCTGTGGCGACACAAATCATGACAATGACAGAATGCCACGGAGAAGATCCAGATAGGCACACTTCTAGACTTGATGGTGTTGAGAATGCGCAAGGCCGTCATTATGCCAAGCACTGCCACCACCACCACACCCCCACCACCACCACCACCACCATCAGGCTACCACCAAGCTACCCCGATCTCTAGCTCCAAACTCAGCAGCTCACATGTCAGTTCGCGATCATCTCAGAGCCATCAGGATCGCCATCAAAATCATCATCTCGCGTCTCCTTTTGCACTACCATCTTCATGGCCATGATCGTCATAAACACTATCAACCGCGTGATCGTAAACAGCACGGTGTTTTGCATAATCATCACCATATCCATCATCATGACCGTTAAATTATCACCCGCATCCTCATCAAACTTTTCATCATGAATGCCGTCAGAAGATGCTCAGCATCATTGGACTTTTGGCATCACGAAGAACATCATTGGCATCAATAATATCACCACCACAATAACGATCCACGGCACGACATGCATCTTCATGATTAGATGGGACAACCATAACCATGCCGCCAACTCCACGATTGGAAGATCAAACAGCACCACCACCGTCGCCGCGACTATCATCTTTAGCAGTTTAGCAGCAGCGGCAGCAACAACAACGACAAAATCGTCCTCGTCACCATCGTCACCTCAACATCATGCTCTACCGTACGAAGATGTTCAATTCAGAATCATGGAGTGAATATTGTCATCCTCAATGCAGCTATCACCCCAGCCAACAACTGAATCTGCCGAACCGCCCACGCCACCATCACCAGAATCATCACAATTTACTGCACGTAGGCGGTCGTAACCACCGCAGCAGTTGCAGAGCCGCTATCTTCTCACAACAGCCCAAACTGTAACAGTACCACCGAAGCCAGCCAGCATCGTCAGCGTGAGCATCGTCATCGTCATCTTCTTCTGCTTCATCTTCATCTGCATCATCATCATCATCGCTATCACCGTGACAGAAAGAGGCCGCAAGAGAGGCAGTGCCATCCGCATCAACTTTGTCTCATACGAAGCCATGCACGATAACAGGCAAAAGAGGGACACTAGTACAAACAGGAAGCAGCAGAAAAACGATGCTAATGACGCTAATGAGCAGTGCGAAGACAATGTAGGGGCCTGAATAGTTAAAGATGGTTCTAGGGCCTTCTAGGGTATCTTGTAGCATTCTGGAATCTGGTACAAGACTATAAGTAGATACTGTAAACCCAAAAACCTGAACCCCAAATTTCTCAACCCTAAACCCTCTTGATCAGACAGCTGTACTAGTGGTACCACTTCTTCCCCTGGGGCCTCCCCTCGTTCGCAGAGGCGTGCATGCTGAGAATGCCACCTGAGCTCCCGGCATTTGATGCGTGCGTTTCAAGAGTTTCAGGTTAGGGGGTCGAGACTCTTGGGTCTAGTGTCTTTTTCCTTGGCGTAGGGTGTCAGAAAACTGCAACGCTGTAACCCCACGTTCACTTGCTGCAAAGATAGATGCTGAGCCACAAAACAGCTCTACAGCCTAGAATCTAATTCCGAGGGCCTGGATCAGGCCAGCACCTTTCTCTGAAGCCAGCAACTCCGTCAATGCGAGCCGACCCCATCCGGACTGCCTCTGATCTGAACGCCCAGACCCCTTCGGGTGTGTAAACCGGAGCCTCAACGCAACCAGAGCTGGGAGTGAGGGGTGGAGCTTCTTGCGACTTCGGACACGCTTCGGCAGCAAGTAGTTCATGATTGTGAAGACGCCTCGGATCACGTCGAGTTTGACAAAGAGTCCGATTGAAGTGAATGTGTTGGAATGTAAGGCTCTTCTCACCGAGCGAGCGGCCCTTCTTCATCTCTCCCGCATACTGCGTGCCCAAGATCACGACCTCTCCTTAAGAAGTGCAGCAGTCGGTTTCGGAAAGAAATGACATGTTCGGGGACGAGGAGGCATGTTTCCAACGTTTGCAACATATTGGTCCATAGGTCCAGATCCTGCACGCTTCGGGCTCGTTCCTGATGCCTGAAAGCACGGCAACCTGTGCAAGCGTACATGAAGATTTCAGAAGGTAAGCTGCAACAGTAGAACGACGCCGAAGGACAGGGACTCAGGTCTTTAAGAACAGCCCTCCAGTATCGTGAACAGAATGCGCAGATATGCCAGTAGCGAAGCCCACCTGGTGCACGAAAGCCCTACTTGCGATACTGCTAAAAGAAGCTATGCGTGCATCTGTATATCATACGTGTGTATGTATGTATGTGTGTATATATATATGTATACATACGTACACATATATATATATATATATACACGTATATATATATATGTACATACACGTATACATACATACATGCATGCACACATACATACATGCATACATACATACGTACATACATACATACATATGTTACATGCGTACGTGCATAGTGAGTACATATGTCTGCATATGTCTTGTACGTAGTCTGCTACTATTAATTTATAGAGTACCCATAACATTAATCACTGTTGTCAGACTAGCAACGGCAAAACTAACTGCCGGCGTCATCATCAACATCATCATAGCTCTCATGATCCGAAGAACCAAAAGCAAAAACAACAACAATAGAGCCAATCACAGCAATGCATGAGACGAGTAGAACGAAAAAGCCGGATGGCACATCACAGTAGGAGTTTTCGCCAGTGGCCCCGCACTAAAACCCAAACTGGACCCACACCATACACCTACCAATATTCAAGACGGAGCCTTACTAATTATACACTCACCAGAATCCCTAACATGAGCCCTGCTTCACATTGCGGGGTAGGAATAGAACCTGGCCCTTCAGCCGAGCGTCTCGAAGCAAAGTTCAGCGACACCGAGGTTCCAGATGTCATACCCGGCGTCGCCCGGTTGCATGGGAACGCCCCAGCATTGTAGATCGTATAATCCTTGCGCGAGGACCCTAAACCCTCCACCCTACATCCAACCCTGAACCCTGAACCTGAACCCGGGATGCTGCAAGTCGAAAGAACTCCCCGCACCCGGAACATAGGACCCTGGCCCCAACAAGGCTCTCCTGAACGCAACCTTCGAGGTAAGGTTAAGCGGTTTAGGATCGAGGTTCAGGGTTTAGGGTCTAGGATGTGGTTATCTTGAGGTGTGTTGGGATTTCCGGAGGCATGCGCATGCACGGCCGGACGAAGAAGCTGGTTTTGGAGGGTCACCAACAGGTTTTCTAGCGATAGCGTACTCCATGCGATCACAGCCCGAAACTGTAGAAGGGATCATCATCTGCAACGTCCGAAAGGTTTCTCTGCCTCCTTGGGGTCAATCGGGAACTACTCAAAACACCGTAAACCCGGTTGCAAATGCGGGTTAGGTTAGGATTGTCTTCACGAGGCTTGAGGGAAACCCGCAGCAACTGCTGAGCCCTGGGCGGGCTCGCCAAAGTTCGCGAGCTCCTTCAGCTACTTCCAGGCTTAACTTGAGGGCTTGGGCTTTAGGGTTTAGGATATCGGGTTTAGGGTTTAAGGTTGCAGGCTTAGAAACATGGGATTGAACAGGCAAAGGCCTTGGCAAAGGAGAACGCAGGTTAGCAGTACTGAAAGCTTTGAGGCAAAAGGATTCAGGAACAAAGGGTTTTTGGGTCTGGTGCTAAGTTCAGCAGAACCTTACTTGCTGCAAGATGGTGCATCCTGGTTTTCGGCACGGAGGAATCCACGAATCACAAACCCCCCCGAAGAGAGTCAACCATGAACCTGAACCCCGAACCCCATGACGAAGATCTGTGCAAGACGGGTCAACCACTATTGACCAGGAAAACACCAGCGATGCGATGCTTGGACAACGAAGAAGCAACTGGGTTTCACCTCATCTTGAACGACTGGTCAAGCTCCAGAAAACCATTGAGAGCAAACGACTAACATTGCCGCTGCCTTTGAAACTTCGCGACTGCTGCTGATCAGTGACGCTTGGGCTTCTCACCACGATCTCTGACAAATCGGCCCGTGCACCTCCTCTGTCGGCCGAATCAGCATGTTGTGCATGAAGAGCGCATGGTAGGCTCGGCTCGTGATGACGCGGACCTGCCGACAACACGGTAAGCCACACCGCGCAGACATTCTGAACAGCTTCGCCCACGGCCAGGGGACAAACGAAAAGGACACTGACGATGGCTGTGCTGACGACGGTCGTGAAGATGAAGAAGGCGATGATGGTGACGGTGACGGTGACGGTGATTGTGATGATGGCGATGACAGTGATGGTGATGATGACGGTGATGATGAGGATGGCGATGACGAACAAAAGATGATGATGATGATGATGCTGAGGATGATGATGATCACCCTGATATGATGATGATGGCGATGATGAACATGGTGGGGTTCGCCGTAACCCTGTTGATTGCTTTTTGACGATCATGACTACGAAGATGGTGGCGCAAATGGAGACATGAGATGATGATGTTGATGATGGTGGTGCTGATGATGATGATGATGAAGATGATGATGACGGTGATGACGACGATGATGATGGCCATGGCTTCTGTAAGATGATGGCGAGCTAACATGTGAGCGGTACATATGTGCTGCTGTTTTTTTGCTAGAGAGATTGTGGTAGCGGCGGTTGTGGTGGTGGTGGTGGTGGCGGCGGCGCTGCTGCTGCTGCTGCTGCTGCTGCTGGTGGTGGTGGTGGTGGTGGTGGTGGTGGTCATCTTTGGTCTGACTACTAGGGTTCACATGATCATCATTGTGCTGACAGTATCAGGACTAACATCACAACATGCATGAGTATTCCGAGCCATTCATCTTTGCCAGTGTCGCACAAGGCGGCCAACGATTGCGAAGCTCTCAATCCCAAAAAAACGCTGCCTTGTAGCGGTATTCCGGGTCCCAACCAGCGAAGCCGTCAAAGACGTACAATCTTTCCTTCAGCTGGAAACATGCAGCGGAAATGCCGATTGCGATGACAAGGGACAAGGATGGTGACGACGAGCAGCAGATGACGATGATCAGGGAGGGACGGCCACGAGTAAGTCAAACATGATGCTGATGATGGCAGTAGTGATGATGGCAGTAATGATGATGGTGATGATAATTATGATGATGCTCGTCATCGCCAAACATGATCATCATCATCATTGTTGTCATCACCATGACAACCGTCCGGAGCAGATGTTAATTGTGAAGGTGATGCTCCATCATAAGTATGACAAATGCCGGGATTGAGATAAAACTCAACACTGGCGCCGGGTGCCCTTGTCCGTTCTGCTGCTGCCGCTGCTGCTTGGACTATTGGCCTCCAACTCTTCGTTTTCCGGTCAAGAAACCAATCCAGTCGTTGTCGTATTACGCTGCTGCTGCAACGGTTGTGCTCCTGCTCGTGCTTGTCGTCATCTTTCTAATGTCCGTAGTAGCAGTAGTAGTAGTAGTAGCAGTAGTAGTAGTAGTAGTTATTAGTAGTTAGTAGTTAGTAGTTAGTAGTTGGTAGTTGGTAGTTAGTAGTTGGTAGTTAGTAGTAGTAGAAGTAGTAGTAGTAGTAGTCGTGGTAGTAGTAGTAGTAGTAGTAGTAGTAGTATAGTAGTAGCAGTAGCAGTAGCTGTAGCGGTAGCAGTAGCGGTCGCGGTAGCGGTCGCGGTAGTGGTAGTGGCAGTGGCAGTGGGAGTGGTGGTGGTAGTGGTGGTAGCAGCAATAGCAGCAGCAGCAGCAGCAGGAGCAGCAGTAGCTGCAGCAGCAGCGGCATGACTCAAGGGGCCACCAGCTACCGATCCCGAGCACCTCACTTCTGATAATTTCTGCTTGCCAAGGAGCTCTGGTGTTTAGGTAATCGATGGCACGCTCTCGGTTAATCCTTAGTATCTATGCAGACGACGATGACCCAGTGCTGTGATCACAAGTGCTGTATCGACGGGGACAAATACGCTCCGGAGTCCGAATGGGCCACAGGCCGCACCACTGTTTGCAATCCTATTCCCAGTTCAGCTCCTGTTAGGCATAACCTGTACAATTGACACTGAACTGCTGTTACTAATACTGCTGCTAGTGTTCCCAAACTCCTGCACTTCAACGGGACGAGGCTTGCGCAACACTGCTTACAAATACTACTAGCTGAAATACAAGCAATGCCATTCCTGCTGACTCGAGTGTAAGGCTGGGATAAGCTACTGCCCGTGACTCTCACGATTACATGCCAATGGTCATCCTGCGAGTACAAGGCCTCCCGAACAGTGTTCTGCTGGCATGTTGATGTCTGTTGCCACCGCGACAATTTCGAGTCCAGCCTCGCCTTAAACTTTCCAGTACAGGGTATGCCGATCAGGGAGACAGCACTACGAGCAGAGAAGCTGAAGCTCACACCAAGTAAGCTAAGCAGGACCCAACAAAGTAGAGCCGCGGAGGACAAAGCATCTCCAATCCACAAAATTGATGTTCAAGTCGCTTGAAGGTCTTGTCGGTGAGGGGAACATTGACACTGCCTGAAAACGCCACTCTTGTGCTCGAAACATGTATTCAGAGTTCGACGCTTCAATTCCCAGAAGACACCACGCGCACGACAAGACCGTTCATCTTTGTCATCTTGTAGCGTGTGTTGACTTTGGTTCAGGGCTTGGGGTTCCTGACGTAACTGGAGACGTTGATAGGCTTGCTGGCTTCGTGAGAGCACAGGCTGTACCACCGAGGTGCCCCACCAAATGTCCTCTGAGGTCGAGGGCCTGGGCAGAGGAGAGTTGGGCTTAAGGTTTAGGCTTAAGTTTGGTATGTACACTCTCTCATTCTCAGAAGATCCGTCTACATGCATGTACACGTGCGTGCAGGCATGTTGACTGCTTAGCGCACTTCACTTAAAGACATGCAGCACAGAGGTAGTGCTC
The DNA here is from genome assembly GCA_003297005.1 of Symbiodinium sp. clade A Y106. Taxonomy (NCBI): domain Eukaryota; class Dinophyceae; order Suessiales; family Symbiodiniaceae; genus Symbiodinium; species Symbiodinium sp. clade A. The sequence goes on from BGNK01004281.1 coordinate 49,585, forward strand.
TGGGCCAGGATGCCCTCTGGATTCCCGGATTCCTACTGATTGTTAGCGTACCGTACCGTCTCGGGGATCCCAAAGCATGAACCTATGTAGAAAAGCTGGGAACCATATTAACAATTGTAGTAACTTGCGACAGGAACCAACCTGTCGAAGGATTCCGATCCCAAACACATAATCACCGACATTTGTGCCTTCGTGGTACTCTCTTTCAAAGTTCATACCAGAAGCCAAAACCCGAATCTGGACCCTCAAGCCCCAAAGCGAACACTCTAACCATGAGCCCCAAACCCTTCACCCTAAACATGAACCTATTAGCCCTACACTCAAAAAGCTCTAAAATCCCCAGCGTCCCACCACGCACGTCTGGGGCTCCCGTCTCCTCAACCACGCGCTTGTCGAGAGGGGAGCGTCCGGTCTTGGCACCTGCCAGAATGTGGATACACGAACATACAAAAACATGCATCTATATCTATATACATATATACATACATATATACATACATACATACATATATATATATATACATAGAGACGTATGTACATGTCTACATTTTTGCATATGTACATATAGATAGATGGGTAGATGGATAGGCAAACAGATAGAGACGAGACAAAAACAAATAAGAAACAGGTAGATGGTGAGATATATATATATATATATAGATAGGTGTATCTTGTCATGCTAAGCTTCCGTACATATTACTCTGCTCTTGTCTAACCATACTTGCATCCGCATATCTGTCCCTCAGGCCTGTGTATCTACAGAGTGTGCTTTGGCGTGCGTGTGTATATACACATATGTATGTATGTATGTATGTATGTATGTATGTATGTATACATGTTTATATTTGTTTATTTATTTACTTTTTGCACAATTGCTTCCCCTCTAAAAAAATTCATGCTCTTGCATGTTCCATGCAATGTAAGGCTAAGCGGCAAACACGACGCCTAGGTCGCTAGCTAGGTCGCTAGCATTGGTGCGAGAACCGAAGGCAGATCTAAGAAATCGACATACCGCAGAAGCGCTATTCCAAATCGGCCACACGTCTTCCAGCCCCTCTAAACGCCAGTTCTCCCAATGAGGGTTTAGGGTTTAGGGGTTTTGGGTTCGGGGGTTTAGGTTAGGGTAGGCGTGATACGACCATACTTAAGTGTTCAGCACGGGATACAGAAGGGTACATTTTTGGGGTTTACGGTTTCAGGGGTTTGCATGGGAGAGATATAGGGTTTTGCGATTCCTGGTTCTACACCAGACAACGCAATACGTCTGCTGCTAGCGAAGGCGCGAATTGTGGTCACATGAAGACACATCGATAATCTCCTGGTGGCAAATGGCGGACAAGATCGTGACAAACCCTAAACCCTGAAATCCCAAGCACCAGAACTAAAAAAAAAAAAACTAAACCCTAAACCCTAAAAAAGAACCCTAAACCCTAAACCCTAAAAAAAAACCCTAAACCCTAAACCCTAAAAAAGAACCCTAAACCCTAAACCCTAAAAAAAAACCCTAAACCCTAAACCCTAAAAAAGAACCCTAAACCCTAAACCCTAAAAAAACCCTAAACCCTAAACCCTAAAAAAGAACCCTAAACCCTAAAAAAAAACCCTAAACCCTAAACCCTAAAAAAGAACCCTAAACCCTAAACCCTAAAGCGAGATCCCCCCCCCTTTAATTCGAGGCCTGAGAAGGCCGCCAGCGCCCCGGTGGAGAGGATGGCGGAGCCTTTCTCGTAGCGCAGGGCCTGGCTTTCGGGCAGTTCTAAGGGTTGAGAGGGTTTAGGGGGTTTAGAGTTTGCGGTTTAGGGTTGAGGGTTGAGGGTTTAGGGTTGAGAGGGTGTCTGGGGTCATGGAAAGCTGCAGTCGCAGGTTAATTGCTCCCTCTCGGCAGAGCGAAATGTCTTCAGCAACTGAGATCACCCTCAAACCTCTAGCTATGAAGGGGCAAGATGAATCTGAGACAGTACCACTGCCGCTTATCCCTGAGACGCCGCATCTCTTCAAAAGGCCGCACAAACTCAATGGAAAGCCTCGTCGTACAGGGTGCCCGGGCTTGCGTTGTGCTGCACCCACTCCGTATGTATGCCCAGGTCGTGCAACATCTTCATGTCCTCAGTGTTGCAGCAGCACGCGGAGGGTTCAGCTTAGGCAGCTGAAACTGAGAGAACCCGACACTCCAAATTCGTGGGAAGATCGCACCGTGTGTTCACACACCGGGTGCAAATGCAAGAACCAGCACTTCGAGCAGGGAACCACAACAGCAATGCAATTTGACTCCGGGCTTCTGCGTCTTCGAAGATGTGATGGTCATGGGGCAGCTGTTGCGCTGCGCTTCCCCTCGGAATCGAGCAGTTTGAGACGAAGCACGGATATCCGATCTGATCCACTTATTACAAAGAGAAAGCCCCAGACCCGACTCACATTCTTGCGCATCCTTGTTCCCAAAATCGCCTCGCGATCTTAACCACCAGGACCGTCCGTCTCATCGCCATCCAGGTCATCAGCATCATCATGAGCATCATCAAGCGTCCTCTAAATCGCCGTCATGTCATTCACATCCGTATACTCATCCTCGTCCCGGCCGCTTCCTCCTCCCTCTCTACGACCACCACCACCGTCATCACCAGCAGCTGATGAGATGAGGAGGAGGAGGAGGAAGGTGACGATGATGATTATGATGGTGATGACGATGAACATGATGGTGATGATGATGCTGGTGATGATGAGGATCATCATGATGATCATAATGATGACGGTGATGATGGTGATGACAATGGCAATGGTGGTGGTCATCGTGATCGTGATGGCGATGGTGAGGTGGGGCAGGTGCTGGTGATGATGGTGGCAGTGGGGATAACACTAACCTTGATTTTTGTCGAGCACCACTGTAGCCACAGAAGACCAACTAGATGACATGTGCCCAACCTCCTCAGATGGTCGCTGCTGAAATTTGGACACTTGTGCCGGAATAGATCCTCTACATGGAGCTTACATCGACCCAGAACGACTGACCAAGAATGAGCCGTCGCACAGAAAGCACCCGACACCATGTCGTGAGCTCCTGGCGGACTCGCCTTCAGCGCATCGGCGATGCTCTGCCTCACCTGGCTTAGGCTCTGAGCTTTGGGGTTTGGGGGGTGTAGGTTTGGGTCGCAGGGTCGTGGCGTAGGAAGTGTAGACCATAGAAAATGCAGCGAAGGACGGCATACATGAGACCACCAATTCAGGATTTCGGAGTGTTCAGATACAGGAGGTTGGACACTGCTACCAAACCCGGATCCTAGTTTCAATCTACTGTGACCACAAGGAAAAGGGCACCTGTAAGGATCGGAGCTTTGCAAGTGCCGAGCCTGCCCTTCGATGGGCAAGCCAGCCGGGACTAAAACGGATTCGCAACGTGCTGGCAGCACTAGCAGTGTGGATCAGATCGCCATTAACATCACGACTAATGGTAGCAGTTTCCGTAATCGAGATGACCCGTGCGGCTATGCAGCTTTGGATGAATCAGAGCTTCGGCTCTAGGTCTGAAACTGGTTTAAACTGCAGGGTCTCTTTCGGAAATCAAGGCCCAATCAGACTTCGAAGGATTCGGGGTTCAAGGAGTGGAGGTGAGAAGTGCGGAGGGCATGCACCCAACGGTGCCTTTGCTTGGTCGAGGCTTCTGCGGCCTCAGTGCAAGGGTTGAGGCTGCTCTGATTGCCATGGAAGCGAGAAAACCGGCTATGTGAAGACTCTTCGCTTTATCATAAACATCTGACTTCTTTGCCTCTTCTTGCTGAATCGAACAGCATTAGCGGTCCGATTAACTTCAGTATCCTACTCCATCAAAACCAACAGCAACAACATCAGCACCATCATCGTCACCATGATCATGATCTTCGGCGCTGCCATGATTATCACCACCAGAGGCAAACCACACGTTCATGCCAATGCTCAGGTTGGTGCTCATACTTCTGCGAGCTGTTCTCGTGCACATCCTGATGGTCATTCCCACTTTCGTCCCGCTCCTCGTGTTCATTCAGGCTTGACTATCCACCTGCAGCAGCCCGCGCAAATATCTCGTGCGAGACTGTCGCGTTCATTCCCGTTCAGGTTCTCATCTTTTGTTGCTCGCATTCCCATGCTTGTCGGAACTGCGCGGAGCTCAGTCCCCCAACACATTTTGTCGAGATCGATTCAACATATGGATTACTAATGCAGACCCCTGATTAACAACGTTTCCTTGAAAGCCTGACAATCTGGATCGGTCTTCTGATCCTTCTTAAGAGAGCGGTTCGTAAATCCGTATAGAAAACCTTTCAACAGGACTACAACAACCCATGAAAACCTCAAGAAACTGCGAGTTCTCTGGATCCTGTCTCTGCCGAGGGGCTTCCATGCAGACACCGGAGGCCGACACGGGAGCCTCGCAGCAGAGGCCTCCCCAAAAGCCAAGATTACGAGGTTGAAATTTCAGGGAATTTGGGGATGTTTTGGGATTTGATGCGGGGTCTTGGGATTTAGGGTTTAAGGGTGCGGGTTCAGGGGTTTAGGGGAGTTTAGGGGTGTTAGGGTTTCGGTTGAAGGGTTTCGGACTAGGTCTATGGCTTCAGGGTTTTTGGGCGTGAGGGTTCAGGGTTCAGGATTGAAGGGTTTAGGGTATACGGTCGAAAATGCTGCGTTTCAATCATGGGGATTTAAGGCTTCGCACTACATCACACCAGTTGGAACCAATGAAGCTACGCACGATGTGGATATTCGGCACTATTCGGCACACCACCCGCCTCAGCAGTGACGTGCGAGATGCCATGCTGCGACGAATGGCCGGTCAAGCTCAGAACCCAGATGATGAGCCGATATCTTGGTCGATTCGTACCACCCGACAAACCCCAAAACAAGATAGCTGTGCAGCTCCCCAAGACAGCGGAGGTGGCAACGCAAAACTCATGTCAGCTCGTTCTTGAAGGTCTCATGGGCAGGGGTCTAAAATATCTATATAGTAAACAATGAGCCCTAAACCCTAAGCCCTCAACCCAATAGGGACCTATATCATCTACAGTACGGAACGAGCCCAAGGTCCAGAACTCTTGCCGTCTTTTTACTGCCCTCAGCGGACACCGCTTCTGGCATCTTTGTGCCTGTCTTAGTGCGGCCTGCAAGGCATTGGGGATTTAGGATTTCGGGGGTTCAGGGTTTAATGGCATTTAGGACTTTAGGGCTCGGGGATTTAGGACTTGAGGGTTTGGGGGTTTTAGGGTTTTACAGTTTAGAGCTCGAGGGTGTGTACTAAGGTCCTAATTCGCTGAAACTACCCCAAAAGCGAGGAAAACAAGCAGACCTTGACTAAGAAATGTTCTTCAAAGCTTATCACAGGTATCTTTCATGAAGGGCTGGGCTTCTCCTGCTTTAGGGCCGCAACGTTCCAACCATGAAAGATGAGGTAGCCATGCCAGCACCGAAAACAAACCCCCGCCCTGCAAGCCTGAACCTTTCATGACACACCCCGAACCATCACCCCTAGCGACTCTGAATGCGCAAAAGGTATTGCTCACAGACAGGCCCCCCCAGGCAGGAAATCGAAGCAGGTCTCGCAGGCCTCCCCGGAAGCCTAAACCCCGACCGCAACACCCCTAAACCCTATGAGTTAAAGTTTAGGGTACTATCAAACCCGTACCTTAAACCGCAAGCAGGGCAGCAGGATTCGAAGCTTTGGGTTTAAGGTTTCGGGTTTCGGGCTCGGGCTCGCTGGGCAGGAAAATTCTGGATACGCAACGATACTAATACCCTTTGGCAACCCCAAAACCCTAGTTAGGAATGGCATCGTTTTAATCCTGACATCCACTTGTACTGTATCCCCTATATAATGCTCGTCCCTCAAGCCACGCATAACCCCACTCATGTCGCGAACCTGCACTATTTAACCCATCATCGATGGACTCTCCATTGTCCCTTGAGCCTGACGTGACAAGCGGGTTATATCAAGCCTTGGGCTGTTAAGGTTTATTTAAAATTCGGGGCTTAAGGCTTACAGGGTTTAGAAGGACGTCGAATCATTTCCTCAGCACTATACGATGCTCCAAATTGCTGTTTCCATCATTAAGACACCTTTGTTCACACTAACCGGCCTCTTGCTAAGGAGCCCCAATAGGGGAACCATGTTAATTATCATGGACCCCTATACTGGTAACTTAAGCTTTTAAACGTTCCTTAACAAAAACCCAGTGCGGGTTTAACATAAGTACCTTAGCAAGCAGCACAGTGCTTTGGATTCTATAGTATAGTAGCAGCAAATACAGGAGCCGAAAGGAATGATACCATATGCTGATAGCCACGGTACCCGTGTTAAATGTCATACTACAATATGTCAAAACATAAGTAAATACTTATCATGAAGGTACCTATGATAAACAAACCCTAGGCCCCAAATCAAAAGTTAGCCTACCCTAAACCTTAAACTCCTAATCCGCAAATTGAACCCCCAGTGCCGACAAACCCTAGACACCGAACCCCTAATCCCTAAACGCAAACCCTACGCCCTGAACCCAAGCTGGCACGTCGGAAGTGTTCCGCCCAGGTTCCAAGCCCGAGCAGCATCGCGTCCCTCAAACTCCAAATTCCTGCTTCTTTTCGCTGCTCAGTTCTTGTCCCTTTCCTTGCCATCGTCGTTCGAAACCCAACGGCAATGCTCACGTTCATGCCAATGCGAAGGTTCGCGCTTGTGTTTAAAACCCCCTTCCCTCCTCCTTGTGGTGTGGTGGTGGGTGCAGCCGCACCCCCCGTGTGGTGTGGTGATGGGGTTGTTTAGGGTTAGGTGTATAGATATGAGAGGGTTTACGGTTGAGGGTCAGCAGCTGGGCGCGGCGCAGATCGTCCAGGTGAGTGTCGCCACTTTGGACACGCCACGAAGTTGCATAGCTCAAAAGTCACAACACTCACGAGGATCGCGGGCTCGCACCATGGGGGGGGGATACCGTGGGATACCGTGGGGGGGTACCCACACGCGACACGGAACCACATATCGGGAGTGCTCCTTGTGAACAACTGTCAGCCTTGTACAGACCCGTATATGAGGTTTGGGGACGCTTTAGGTTCTGGTTTTGGACAGTAGGATAACCGTGTAGGGTTTAATGTTGGTGCTGCGGCTGTGGCAGCTTGAGACCTGCCGGGATCTCCTAACAATACTGTGGGACTTACTTATGAAGCAGGTTACACGTGAGGGAAAACGTATGATGGGTCCTTACAACTCTACTTGTACGCTACTCACTCAGTCGCCTGATCCTTGACGTACGGCTTGGAGCTTTTTGGATTTCCCCTATGCTTCCAATGCTCCTTTCGATATCCTTACGAAGGGAAGTTGAACTCTACAGCAGAATC